>RJWK010058850.1:0-13750 GCA_004363435.1 Platanista minor
TAAGCGCTTTTTTAAAAAAAAGTTGATTATAAAATAAAACTCTTCTTCCAGAAAATATGAACATATTTATCAAGAAGCTAACTACTGCTTAAAATGGTAATGTAAATTTTTAAAATATCCTTCTTATAAATCAAAACCTTTATTTGGAATGAACCCTCTAAAAGATCAACATTTTCTTTTCACCAAGACCTGGTCCCGGCACAGTTTTCAGAAATATTTTGGTAAAGTACCAGATTGTGATACCAATGATCCAGATATTATTTAGACACAGCCACATTTTTACGGTCATTACCCTCTCACTGAACATTTATGGAATGAAGATAATGTCATAGTCAATGTTTTCCTTAAAATAAACTTTTAAACTGCAACATGATTTTCTTTAAAATTAAAATTTTTAACACTTTCTATATCAAGTCTTTTCTGATTCTAAAACTGTTGCAGATTTATCTAAATTTGATAAGACAGGATATTTAAAAATCACCTGTACACTTACAACCACCCAAACATAACATTTTAGTAGATGTCCTTCCAATCACCTTTCTAAGTGTACATATAGGCTATATGTATACAGTACATACATCATAGTGTAAGTGCCTGACATTAAGCTTTTGATTGCAGGAGTATCTGCTTCAGAGACACCCATCTTAAATAAACATACTGCCTGCTGTGTGACACAGCTCTTAGCAAAACAACCAGATAAGGAACAAAGCTTCCCCCACCTGTGGAGCTCCCCTTTTCAGATAGCCCTAGGTAAACTAGATAACTGACCCTGCCTCTTCTTTCCCCTGCCCTAATCTCTGTTCTTATGTTTTAAATTCAGCAACAAAGAGTGAGCCTGTAAAACCTTAGACACCCCACCCTCAGACCCTAATAAAGGCAGAGCCCCAGGTCCATGCTCTCTCCCTCTCTCTCTATACATGACCTCACCATATGGCCCTTGGGGATGTCCTGTACTCTCCAGGACCTGTGAATAATAAATCTTCTTCCTAACATTTCTTTCTGAAGTGCATCCTGCAATTATAATAAGAACCACAGGAGCAGGCCCAGTGATAAATAGGGGCCCTGATGGGGGAAATGTCTGTGGAGCTTGATATGAGTGATGTGTGCCTGGGCTAGTGCCACAGGCATTCCGAGCAGAGCGCTCCTATCAATAGACTCAGGAACAATGGAACATACATATGTACATTTACATATGTCTATATTACTTATAAATAAAATTTAACATTAACTCAAAGTCTCAATAAGCCTCAGGTGTCCACACTGAGCATCTTGTTAGGCTGGGATTTTCCTTGCTTGAGAAGAGGAGCTGGTTTGGTGTCCCTGTGTGGGGAATGGTTAGAGAAGTGACTCTAGTATTGCTCCTTGAGCACCAACACATGCGAATCTCTTACCATGGTGCTTCCCTGTATGGAGGAATACAAAATGGCTTTGAGTCCCAGTGAGCCAGTGAAAGGCACAAGGGTGAGTTTGGGTTTGGGATATTAGCAACTTTGACTCTCAGCCAGGAGAAGAGACCCATACCAACCTCAGCTGTTCACTGGTGTCATGGCAGTGCTGGGCACTCAGCCTCAGAAAGGTGGTGGGGCTCAGAGAGCATGAATAGCCAGGAAGGAGGCAGGCAGGTGTGGACCTGCCTGTTATACCTCTCTGTAAATACTCCCCCTTATAAAGAGTGAAAAGACTCATTATAAAAGTAGAAGAAACTAGTAGGGAGAGGGGAAATGAAAAAGTGAGTGAAAAAGTCAGAGGGAGAGAGAGAGAGAGGGAGGGAGGGAGAGAGAGAGAATGTCTATGTGTGGTGTGTCTGTGTGTGTCTGTAAATAAAAATCCAAGATTCAAGAGTTGGCACCATGGGAGGGGCCACTTGAGGCCCAGCCTTTGGAAGGATACACCCAGATGGGAGACAGAAGACCTCATGTTAATTAGGGTTATCCAAAGAAACAGAATCAGTAAGGTGTGTGTATATGTGTGTGTATCATAAGGAATTGGCTCACGTAGTTATGGAGGCTAAGTTTCACAGTCTCTTGTTTTCAAGCTAGAGACCCAGTGATATAAATTCTAGTCCAAGGTCAAAGGCCTGAAGGCCAGGAGAGTCAATGGTGTAAGTCCTAGTCTGAGGGCAGGAGAAGACCACGTCCCAGGTAGAGAAGTCAGGCAGAGAGAGAGAGAGAGAATCCCCCCTTCCTCCAACAGTGAGAGAGACCCACCAGGCCCAGGGCCCAGAACTTGTCCCAGTCTGCTGTTCCTGCTGACCTCTTGTCCTGGTTTAGAACTGGCATCACAGGCATCTGAGCTGCAGGTGGAGGGAAGGAGGAGGAAGGAAGGAGGAGCACCATGTGAAACATAGGCTGGAGTGGAGAGTGGCGAGAAGGACAGTCCTGGCTGGAATGTCCTCAAAGGCTCCCTGTGCCCTCAGGATCAAATGTAAACTCCTCTGGGACTCACCATGCTCCGCAGCTCCTTGGCGAGCCCATCTGCCTGCTGGTCACATTCAGAGGGCCCGAGTGCCTGGCCACTTTGCTCTCTTTCAGCTCTGGGCTGCCATGAGTCTGTTTCCTTGGAACCCGCTTCTGCTCCCTCCTAATCAGCTAATTCCCACCCATCCCCCAGGATTCTGCTTCACTGTGCTCTTTCTCCAGGAATTTTTCTCTAAAAATCTGGGGAAGGTGTCCCTGTGGTGTGCTCTATGGCACCCTGACAGGGTCTCTTAGCTCGGTCCTGTCCCAACCAGCTATATGACTTTGGACAAGTCCTTTTGCTCCAATGGGCTTCCAGTTTCTTTATTTGAATAATGAGAGTTGGACCATATAATATGAGGGTGTTTTGTTTGAGAACTCTATGATTCTCCAAATCCTTTTATTAATTATATAACCAGCTTGTAACTTCTACTCATCTAAGCAGTCCATGGAAAGAGGAGGATGGACGTGACCTTCAAATTCACCTGTGCAAACTTTCCAGTTCTTTGTCCAAAGACGGGAACTTGGTTTCTGGATGGTCCTGGTCATGGTCACATGACCAGAAGCTCCTCTGATTGATCCAGCAGGACTGTGGATAATCAGAAGCTGGGAAAATATATCATCAGTCTTGGTTGCCCAATTGCTCATCTCTTTTCATTCTCAGGGGTGCATGTGGTAGAGATTAACCAGCTGCTTAGAAAAAGAAATCAGTGCTCGAGAAACTTCTGCTACTCAGGCTCACCAGGCCAGGAGCATCAAGCTCCAGATACTTCTGCTATTGTCTCACTTTTCTGTCCAGTGAGGAATGGTTGGGCTTTAGAATACTATTCCAGGGAGGAGAGAGACTGCCAAAGACCTGCCATTGAATAATTGAAACAGAATTTTGTTTAAATTCATTGTTTCATTATAACTCCATCCACATGATAAATTTAGTCCCAAGTTGAAGCAACGAAAGAGAACTGGGTACTTCTAAACACATCAGTGGGGCATTTGCAACTTCCTCTGAAACAGCACAATTGTCCTGGGACACAGGCTTCAAGAGAGGGTGTGGTGACAGCTGACATTAAAGTTCAGAGGGGCAGGCTTAGGTATCCTCTTCAGTCTCATCAGAGCATCTTCTCCCAACTGTTTTCTTGTTTCTTTTTTTTTTTTTCAAAGTTTGTTTTGGAATCATTTTAGATTTACAAAATTTTGCAAAAAATAGTACAACAATATTACTGTATTTGCTTCTCCCTTGCCCTCTCCTCTGTGTGTGTGTCTGTAGCATTTTTCTTAAGTGTTGAGAATAAGTTACAGACATGATGCCTTATATCCAGGGCTTCAGTCTGCATAACCCAAAGCCAAAGATATCTTTTTTTTTTAATAACTGTAGTGCAATTGTCAAAATTAAAAAAATTAACATGGACAATTTAAAAATATTTAAATCTACAGACCTTATTCAAATTTTGCCAACTGTCCTACTAACGCCCTTTTTCTGTTCCAAGATCCCATCCAAGAGACCACCTTTTATTTAGTCTTACTCACCTCTAATCTGGGGTAGTTCCTCAGTCTTTCTTGTCTTGTCTTTCTTGTCTCCCTCCCTCCCTCCCTCCCTTCCTTCCTTCCTCTGTATTAATCTTTCACAACCTTGACATATTTGAATAGTAGCATTCAGCTATTTTGTTAACATTCCTCAAATAGGGTTTGTCTGATGTTTCCTCATGTTTAAATACAGTTCGTGCGTTTTTGGACAGAAATACAACAGAAGTGATGTTGTATTAGATCAGGAGGCACATGATTTTCGTTTGTCCCATTCCTGGTGATAGTAACTTTGAACTTTGGTTAAACTGGTGTCTGCCAGGTTTCTGCACTCTTGAGTTACCATTTCCCCTTTTGTCATTAATAAGGATCTGGTGAGGTAAAACTCTGAGACTGAAAATATCCCGCTTCTCATCATACTTTTACCCATTAATTTTAGCATTTATTGATGATTCTTGTCTGAAACAATCATGACAGTGGTGGGTGCCAAACTGGTGATTTTCTGATTCTATCATTCCTTCTGTACGTATGAGTTGGCACTCCACTGTAAGGAAGAGCTGCTCCTTCTCCTCTATTTATTTACTTACATCTGTGTGAGTACATGGATTCTTATTCTATACTGTGGGTTATAATCCTTTATCATCACTACTTAATTGCTCAAAGTATTCCAAGTTTGACCAGTAAGAACCTTTTCAACCTTGCCCCTGTATCCTTTTGACATGTTTCCATCCTTTTTGGGGGATACTTCCTTACTTTCTGGTACTACATGATACTCCAAGCTCAACTTATACTTTTCCTGCCCAGCCATTTCTCCAAAGAGCCCTCACTCTTTTCACTGGACAATGGTATTGAGAAGCCAGGATCTGGATGTCCTGGCCCACTCTCACTTGTTGTAGACGGGGCTTCCAACAGCCATGTGTACCTCTTACTCAACTTTCCTTCTCCGGCCCTATATTAACTCCCAGCCCAGCTCTCTCTTCTGAATCCAGGCGTGATCACAAAACAGCCTGCTCAACATCTCCACTCAGATTTCACAGGCAACTCAAATAAAGTATGTCTTGTTATGGGATGAATAGTGTCCCCCTCCAAATTCATATGTTGAAGCCCCAACCCCCAAAACCTCAGAATATCACCATACTTGGAGATATGGCCTTTAAAGATATGATTAAATTAAATGAGGCCATATTATATTGGGCCCTAATCCAATATAACTGATGTCCTTATAAGAAGAGGAGATGAGGACACAGACTACATGAAAACCAGGGTGAAGATGGCCATCTACAAGCCAAGGAGACAGGCCTCAGAAGAAACCAGTCTGCTGACACCTTGATCTTGGACTTTCAGCCTCCAGAACTGTGAGAAATAAATTTCTGTTGCTTAAGCTGCCCAGTCTATTGTTCTTTGCTAGGGCAGCCTGAGTTGACTAATATAGTCTTTTTTTTTTTTTTTTTTTTAACATCTTTACTCTTTAACAGAACTCATGCATTCCTTCCATCGCGTTTCTCCTCTAGTGCATCCCATTTTGGTATATGGTGTCACCAGCCACTCAGTTGTTGGTGGAAAGGAGGGAATCTTGCCAGATGCATGACTTTCCAGTACCCTCCAGAGCCAAATGAACATAAGTTCTATTGATTCATCCTCCAAATTAGGTTTCAAATCTCTTCATTTCTCTTTGTCTCTGAGGTCATTACCTTAGTTCAAGCCACCACAACTTTTATTGGGATAATTACAATGCCCCTTTAACTCATTTTCTTGTAGTTATTCCTAGTCTAAAACTTTATTTAGTGCAATTCTTTATACTCAACCATGAAGCAACCTCAACTGATTTTGTTCCTGAAATGCCACTTTTTCAGGGAAGCCTTTCTAACTATTTGATGAAGTGAGATTTCTCTGGTATTTGTGCTCACAGTGTGCATTAATTGTGATTTTACAACAAATTGTTTAATTTTGAGAAGTATTGCATGTCCCCTCACTAGTCTGAAAGGTATATGAGGGCCTGGGTTGTGTTGGTCTTATTCACTACAGGATGTAGCACTGTGTATGTTTAAAAATGTATCCTGGATTAATGAATGAAATTCCAACACTGTCCCCAAACTTGGGGTATAATAGGGATGAAGAGGAGTAAGCACATTTGCTTCTTTGATGCTACCATCATGAGGTTGTAAAAGTCTTACGGGCAGGGCCCACCTCTTGGTTTCCTTTGCTTGGCTTTTTCCAGCCCCTAATTTCTGAAATAATTCTAGGCACATGCTGATGGTTATTCTATAACACCCTCTATGTATTCCCCTAAAGACCTTGCTTTCTTTCAAAATCACACATTAAAAATAACAGAGATTATAGGGAAACTCAGGTTGGAGGCAGACAACTCCAAAGCTATGTAACTATGTAAGTAAGCACAGATGAAAACAATACTTTGTGCATCTGGAGGTAGCATAGTCACTCCAGGCAGGCAACTCAGTGCTCCTGGAGGCTGCCTCAGGGAGTATTAAAAATGCAAAAAACCAGGAGAAGGAAATGCTGGCTTGCTGGCATTGAGACAGAGCTGTGTAAGGAGGCAGAGGAAGGAAGGGAGCAACCCACCCAAGCAAGAGCCCTGGGGGACTGCATTGGGGGTGTTCCTTTCTGGGGAGGGAGCCATGGATAGAAGCACTGATTTTTCCTTTTTTTTCCTACTTTTTATTATGAAAAATTTTTAGACATACACAAAAGTAGAGGGAACTGTATAATAAGCTTCCATGTAGTCATCACCCAACTTCAACAATTATCAACTCATGACCAACATTGTTTTACCTGCTGCCCACCCACTCTCCTCATGCCTGTGTCAAACTGTGAATTATTTTTGAAGCAAATCTCAGATGTCACATCATACCTTTTGTAAATATTTCAGTATTTTTTAAAAATAAGAAACCCTTTTAAATAAACCATTTGCTTAATACCTTTATTATACTAAGTAATTATAATTCTTTAATATCACAATTCAAATGTTTATATCTTCCTGGCTATGTAATTAAAAAAAAAAAATGTGGCTGAATCAGAATCCAAATGAAATTTCAGTTGGTTCATATGTCTCTGAAGTTTTTTTTTTTTTTTTTTTTTTTGCGGTAGGTGGGCCTCCCACCGCTGTGGCCTCCTCCGTCGCGGAGCACAGGCACCGGATGTGCAGGCCCAGCGGCCATGGCTCACGGGCCCAGCCGCTCCGCGGCATGTGGGATCATCCCAGACCGGGGCACGAACCCGTGCCCCCTGCATCAGCAGGCGGACTCCCCACCACTGCGCCACCAGGGAAGCCCTGAAGTATTTTTTAATTTAGATTTCCTTTACATTTTTTTCTATTTATTTGTTGAAGAAATAAGGTTGTTGTCAACAGTCTTGATTTTGCTAATTGTGTCCTAATGGTGTTGTTCAACATGTTGTCTTAGTCTCCTGTATTTTATTTTAAGTTGATCATTATGTCCAAGACAGATTCAGTTTCAGTATTTTGGCAAGAATCTTTCAAAGTGGTCATGTGCCGTTCCATCAGGAGACACAGTGCATAATACCTGATTGTACCTTTGTGATGGCAGTGGCCTTTGATGATCATTGCCCAGATCCATCAATTCATTTGTTACTGCAATATAGAAATATGTGTCCTATTGTTTCTTCACATTCTTTTTTCTCTTCTTTTTTAAAGCTGTAATAATTCTATAAAGAGAAACTTCCCTCAGCAACTTTTCATTATTCTGAGACATCAGAATAGGAAAAGTTGCTGAGGTATAGGTAAAGGTATAGGAAAGGCAGAATAAAAATGCTTGATTCCTTCTATTTGCTGGTATTCAAAATAATGAACTGGTTTCTTAGTACCCTCTAAATGTGACAAAGGATTTTTTTTTAGTATTATTATGAACTCACGAGATTAAGTATCTTTTATGTACTTCAATCAATTTCATTTTTTTATTCTTATGAGTGTTCAGATTGCCCCACCTTTGGTGAATGGGAGATTGACAAGTTGCCTCCAGAGTTGATTTGGCAAGATTATAACAGACCTAATGAGAGGGTTTTAGCTTTCTGTGACAAGATCTTCCAGATTCATCCTATACATTTCCTGCCCCATACCTTGAATTGGCCATTTCTCCAAGTATGTCTAGTTCCTTTTTTAGGAAAATGGTGTTTAAAGGCAATTTAGGTTCTAGGACTACACATTGCTGTTGTGTTGATATATTTGTTATTTGACCCTTTCAGTAGACAGAGCTAGGAATATAAAGATAAAATATAAATATTAAGTACATCATGAATCCATATTGCTATTTCAAAATCAAGATCATGGACTTATTCCACTTTTTTTTGGAGTGGTAAAATATAAATAACATAAAACTTGTCATTTTAACCATATTAAGGGTACAATTAGTCACATTAATTTACATTCAAAATGTTGTGTCACCATCACCACTATCTATTTTCCAAATTTTTCATCCCCCCTAAACAGAAACTACCCATTAAAGGAGTAACTTCCCATTCTCCCCTCCCCTAACCCCTGGTAAGTTCTAATTTACTTTCTGTTTCTATGAATTTGCCTGTTCTAGATGCTTCATATAAGTGGAATCATGCAGTATTTATCCTTTTGTGTCTGGGTTCTTTCACTAAGGTTCATCCATATCATAGCATGTATCAGAATTTCCTTCCATTTTATATCTGAATTCTATTCCATTGTATGTAAAGCAACATTTTGTTTATCCATTCATTTGTTGATGGACAAATGAGTTGTTTCCACCATTTGGCTATTGTGAGTAATGTTGTTATGAACAGCGGTGTACAAGTATCTGTTTGAGTCCCTTCTTCCAAATCTTTCGGGTATATACCTAGGAAGTGCTAGATCACATAGCAATTCTGTTTAGCTTTTGAAGAACCACCAAACTGTTTTCCAGAGCCCTGTACCATTTTATATTCCCACCAGCAATGTATGAGCATTCTGATTTCTCCACATCCTCAACATTTGTTAATTTCTGGGTTTTTTTTGTTGTTGTTAATAGCCATCCTAGTACGTATGAAGTGGTATCTCATTGTGGTTTTGATTTGCATTTCCCTAATGACTAATGATATTGAGCATCTTTTCATGTGCTTATTGACCATCTGTATGTCTTCTTTGGAGTATTGTCTATTCATGTCCTTTAACCATTTTTAAATTGGATTGTTGTCTTTTTGTTGTTAAGTGGTAGGAGTTCTTTATGTATTCCCAATTCCCAATTGGATCTCAAATGACCCAATTTCTTCAATATGTAAATAACAACAGAAAAAGAAATATAAATGAAATATAGGTACTAGCTTTTATTAAATATATTATTTGCAAATATCTTCTCCCATTCTGTAGGTTTTCTTTTCATATTGTCGATAATGTGCTTTGCATAATTTTTAGAAAAATTTTCAGTTATATTCCTTAATTAATTAATTAATTAATTAATTTTTATGGCTGCATCAGGTCTAATTTGTGGCATGTGGGATCTTCGTTGCTGTGCACAGGCTCTTCATTGTGGTGCGTGAGCTTCTCTCTAGTTGTGGCATGTGGGTTTCTTCTTCTTCTCTAGTTGTGGTGTGCAGGCTCCAGAGCACGTGGGCTCTGTAGTTGTGGCATGCAGGCTTCAGAGCATGAGGGCTCTGTAGTTTGCAGTATGAGGGCTCTCTAGTTGAGGTGCATGAGCTCAGTAGTTGTGATCCACAAGATTAGTTGCCCCACAGCATGTGGGATCCTAGTTCCCCAACCAGGGATCGAACCCATGTCCCTTGCATTGCAAGGCGGATTCTTTACCACTGGACCATGAAAGAAGTCCCTTGATAATGTGCTTTGATGCAGAAAAGTTTTTAGATTTGATGAAGTTCAATTTATGTTTTCCTTCTTTTGTTGTTCATGTTTTTCTTTCTTTCTTTTTTTTTTTTTTTTTTTTTTGCGGTACGCGGGCCTCTCACTGTTGCGGCCTCTCCCGTTGCGGAGCACAGGCTCCAGATGCACAGGCTCAGCGGCCATGGCTCACGGGCCCAGCTGCTCCACGGCATGTGGGATCTTCTCGGACCGGGGCATGAACCCGTGTCCGCTGCATCAGCAGGTGGACTCTCAACCACAGCGCCACCAGGGAAGCCCTGTTGTTCATGTTTTTGTTGTTGTGTCTAAGAATCCAGTGTCAAATCGAAGGTTATGAACATTTATCCTTATGCTTTCTTCTAAGATTTTTATTAGATTTATTAGATGTTCAAATTGTAGTTTTCCATGGTACAAGTCAGGATAGTTTAGACATTTTTGCTTTTTTTAATTAGAGTATAGTTGCTTTACAATTTTGTGTTAGTTTATACTGTACAGCAAAGTGAATCAGCTATGTGTATACATATATCCCCTCTTTTTGGATTTCCTTCTCATTTAGGTCACCACAGAGTACTGAGTAGAGCTCCCTGTGCTGTACAGTAGGTTCTCATTAGTTATCTATTTTATACATAGTATCAATAGTGTATATATGTCAATCCCAGTCTCCCAGTTCATCCTGCACCCTCTTTTCCCTTGGTATCCATGTGTTTGTTCTCTACATCTGTGTTGCTATTTTTGCTTTGTAAATAAGGTGGTCTATACCAATTTTTTCAGATTCTACATTATATGTGTTAATATATGATACTTGTTTTTCTCTTTCTGATTTCACTCTGTATGACAGTCTCTAGATCCATCCACATCTCTACAAATGACCCAATTTTGTTCCTTTTTATGGCTGAGTAATATTCCATTGTATACATGTACCACATCTTCTTTATGCATTCCTCTATTGATGAACATTTAGGTTGCTTCCATGTCCTGGCTATTGTAAATAGTGATGCAATGAACACTGGGGTGCAAGTGTCTTTTTGAATTATGGTTTTCCCTGTGTATATGCCCAGTAGTGGGATTGCTGGGTCATATGGTAGCATTAATTTTAGTTTTATTAAGTAATCTCCATAATGTTCTCCATAGTGGCTGTATCGGTTTACATTCCCACCAATGCATGAGGGTTCCCTTTTTTCCACACCCTCTCCAGCATTTATTGATGTAGATTTTTGATGATGGCCATTCTGACTCATGTGATGTGATACCTCATTGTAGTTTTGATTTGCATTTCTCTAATAATTAGTGATGTTGAACAGCTTTTCATGTGTTTGTTGGTTACCTGTATGTCTTCTTTGGATAAAAGTCTATTTAGGTCTTCCCCCCATTTTTTGATTGGTTTGTTTGTTTTTTTGATATTGAGCTTCATGAGCTGCTTGTATATTTGGAGATTAATCCTTTGTCAGATGCTTCATTTGCAAATATTTTCTCCCATTCTGAGGGTGGTCTTTTCGTCCTATTTATGGTTTCCTTTGCTGTGCAAAAGCTTTTAAGTTTCTTTAGGTCCCATTTGTTTATTTTTGTTTTTATTTCCCTTACTCTAGGAGGTGGGTCAAAAAAGATCTTGCTGTGAATTATGTCATAGAGTGTTCTTCCTATGTTTTCCTCTAAGACTTTTATAGTGTGTGGTCTTACATTTAGGTCTTTAATTCATTTTGAGTTTATTTTTGTGTTTGGTGTTAGGGAGAGGTCTAATTTCATTCTTTTACATATAACTGTTCAGTTTTCCCAGCACCACTTATTGAAGAGGCAGTCTTTTCTCCATTGTATATCCTTTCCTCCTTTGTCATAGATTAGGTGATCATAGGTGCATGGGTTTATCTCTGGGCTCTCTATCCTGTTCCATTGATCTGTATTTATGTTTTTGTGCAAGTACCATACTGTCTTGATTACTGTAGCTTTGTAGTATAGTCTGAAGTCAGGGAGGCTGATTCCTCCAGCTCCATTTTTGTTTCTCAAGATCACTTTGGTTATTCTGGGTCTTTTGTGTTTCCATACAAATTGTAAAATTTTTTTGTTCTAGTTCTGCAAAAAATGCCATTGGTAGTTTGTTAGGGATTGCATTGAATCTGTAGATTGCTTTGGGTAGTATAGTCATATTCACAAAATCAATTCTTCCAATCCAAGAACATGGTGTATCTCTCCATCTGTCTGTATCATCCTTAATTTCTTTCATCAGTGTCTTATAGTTTTCTGCATACAGGTCTTTTGTCTCCTTAGGTACGTTTATTCCTAGATATTTTACTCTTTTTGTTGCAATTGTAAATGGTAGTGTTTCCTTAATTTCTCTTTCAGATTTTTATCATTAGTGTATAGGAATGCAAGAGATTTCTGTGTATTATTATTGTATCCTGCTACTTTACCAGATTCGTTGATTAGCTCTAGTAGTTCTATGGTAGCATCTTTAGGATTCTCTATGTATGGTATCATGTCATCTGCAAACAGTGACAGCTTTACTTCTTCTTTTCTGGTTTGGATTCCTTTTATTTCCTTTTCTTCTCTGATGGCTGTCTCTAAAACTTCCAAGACGATGTTGAATAATAGTGGTGAGAGTGGGCATCCTTGTCTTGTTCCTGATTTTAGAGGAAACCGTTTCGGTTTTTCACCATTGAGAACGACGTTTGCTGTGGGTTTGTCATATATGGCCTTTATTATGTTGAGGTAAGTTCCCTCTATGCCTACTTTCTGGAGAGTTTTTATCATAAATGGGTGTTGAATTTTGACAGAAGCTTTATCTGCATCTATTGAGATTATCATATGGTTTTTATCTTTCAGTTTGTTAATATGGTACATCACATTGATTGATTTGCATATATTGAAGAATCCTTGCATTCCTGGGATAAACCCCACTTGATCATGGTGTATGACCCTTTTAATGTGCTGTTGGATTCTGTTTGCTAGTATTTTTTTTTTTTTTTTTGTGGTATGCGGGCCCCTCACTGTTGTGGCCTCTCCCGTTGTGGAGCACAGGCTCCAGACCCGCAGGCCCAGTGGCCATGGCTCACGGGCCCAGCCACTCCGTGGCATGTGGGATCTTCCTGGACTGGGGCATGAACCCATGTCCCCTGCATCGGCAGGTGGACTCTCAACCACTGCGCCACCAGGGAAGCCCCTGTTTGCTAGTATTTTGCTGAGTATTTTTCCATCTATGTTCAACAGTGATATTGGCCTGTAGTTTTCTTTTTTTGTGACATCTTGTCTGGTTTTGGTATCAGCATGATGGTGGCCTCGTAGAATGAGTTTGGGAGTGTTCCTCCCTCTGTACTTTTTGAGAGAGATTGAGAAGGATGGGTGTTAATTATTCTCTAAATGTTAGATAGAATTCACCTGGGAAGCCATCTAGTCCTGGGCTTTTGTTTGTTGGAAGATTTTTAATCACAGTTTCAGTTTCATTACTTGTGATTGGTTTACTCATATTTTCTATTTCTTCTTGGTTCAATCTTGGAAGGTTTTACTTTTCTGAGAACTTGTCCATTTCTCCATGTTGTTCATTTTACTGGCATATAGTTGCTTGTAGTGATCCTTAGTATTTCTGTAGTGTATTTCTTCTCCTTTTTCATTTCTAATTTTAATGATTTGAGTCCTCTCCCTTTTTTCTTAATGAGTCTGGCTAGTGGTTTATCAATTTTGTTTATCTTCTCATAGAACCAGCTTTTAGTTTTATTGATCTTTGTTGTTTTTTGTTTGTTTCTATTTCATTTATTTCTGCTCTGATCTTTATGATTTCTTTCCTTTTACTAACTTTAGGTTTTGTTTGTTCTTATTTCTCTAGTTGCTTTAGGTGTAAGGTTAGGTTGTTTTTTTGAGATTTTTCTTGTTTCTTTTTTTTTCTTTCTTTTTTTAAAATATATAAACAACAAGGATTTACTGTATAGCCAGGAAACAATATTCAGTATCTTGTAAT
>RJWK010058851.1:0-13750 GCA_004363435.1 Platanista minor
CCTTTTTTTTTTTTTTTTTTTAGATTCCATATATATGTGTTAGCATACGGTGTTTGTTTTTCTCTTTCTGACTTACTTCACTCTGTATGACAGTCTCTAGGTCCATCCACCTCACTAAAAATAACTCAATTTTGTTTCTTTTTATGGTTAAGTAATATTCCATTGTATATATGTGCCACATCTTTATCCATTCATCTGTCGATGGACACTTAGGTTGCTTCCATGCTCTGGCTATTGTAAATAGAGCTGCAGTGAACATTGTGGTACATGACTCTTTTTGGATTATGGTTTTCTCAGGGTATATGCCCAGTAGTGGGATTGCTGGGTCATATGGTAGTTCTATCTTTAGTTGAAAAATCTAATCTTGATCAAAAGATTCAAATTGAAAACCTAGATTACAATTAGCTGAGGTGCCACATAAGTGATATAACCTAGGAATAAGAATTTGTTCTCATATGAACATTTATAATCCTATACTTTTTTAAAAATAAATTTATTTATTTTGGCTGCATTGGGTCTTTGTTGCTGTGTGTGGGCTTTCTCTAGTTGTGCCTTGCGGGGTGGGGTCTACTCTTTGTTGCAGTGCGTGGGCTTCTCATTGCGGTGGCTTCTCTTGTTGCAGAGCACAGGCTCTAAGCACGCGGGCTTCAGTAGTTGCGGTGCGTGGACTAAGTAGTCGTGGCTCACAGGCTCAGTAGTTGTAGCACATGGGCTTAGTTGTCCCGCCGCATGTGGGATCTTCCCAGGCCAGGGATCGAACCCTTGTCCCCTGCATTGGCAGGCAGATTCTTAACCACTGCTCCACCAGGGAAGTCCTTAATCCTATACTTTTTGAACAACATTTTTCAAACAAACTGCTTGTCTGCTATACAAATGCACTTGTCCATACTTTAGCAGGTAAATCAGAATATTATCAAACAGGATCAAGCTAAGGATTGACTATATTATTTAAAAATAAATACTTTTTGCTAATTACCAAATGTAGAATATAGGGAAATAAATAATATTCTGATAAAATATTTAAGCATATGAAGTAGTTAAAAATAATAGGGTAACATGAATAGCACAGGTCACTTAAACATTTTATGAATGCCTCTGTTGGAAAGATTAAAAGTTCTTTGTGTTTTTTTAATGTATTCATATGTGGGAAGATAGGACTCCACTCTTTAGGAAATGGAAATATAAATAATAGTTGTTATGTTTGAATTCTATTACTGTCAAACAAATTTGTTTGAGAAACTTGAAAATATCTATAGGAAGCCATTTAGAAATGACCTCAAAAGCAGGATTTGGCCTAGAAAATGTACTTTGTCAAATAGGAAAGGAATGAGTACACTTTGTTCAAGAGTAATCTAATGGGGGTTCTGGATGAGGCCAGTGGAAATCAAATGAATCCATCACCGTGAAATCCATTGTTTGTCCATTATCTAGACCCTCACATCTCAGAAAGGATACTTTGTCCCTGCCACTGCCCTTACCTACTATATTCTTACAATGTAGCGTAGTAACCAAGTGACCCTATGTCTGAACAATTTCAAGTCTCCCACACAGTTCAGGGCAGCACACTGTACTTTTGACAGAAAGCTACATTTCTGTATTACTCAGTGTTAAACAATTGTAAGGAAGCTGGTAAAAAGAAAATGTCGGATATGTTTATGAGACCATTTTCGGTTCCTGGGCTTTACTGTGGGCAAGTGTACATTTCCATGAAGTGAAAATGAAAAAAAAGAAAAGGTGAAGTATTTCCAAGATACAAAGCTTGATGAAACAAAATTCTAAAAGATTTACTGTAAATTTCTATTAATTTATCTTTTGCCTACTTTCCACAGTTTATCTGTAGTATATTATAGATATATATTATAGTTAATATGCTTTACTAACTTTTCGAAACTGCTTGTACATGGTCTCTAATTATTTTTAAAGCCATATTCTCATAGCATTTCTGCTTCACAGGTGGACAGATGGATACACACACTCCTTTGTTTGGTAAATTGGTCTTACCAATTTATATTAATAGTAGGAGGATATCATCAAGAGAAACTTTATGATTTATCATAGTAAAGAGGTAACCATATAATGCTAAAAGAAAATGAATCCTTTTTTATTTTTAAAATTCTTTGTTCTGAGTGAAATAATATTAACAAGGATCTGTGTTATAAACAAAGGGAAAATGGGAGGAAAAGCAAAAGCCAAGAGATGAATTATCTTCTGGAATACCAAACATCTCCATATAATTTTTGAAAAGTAAGACACTGATATAGTCCATTATGTATCAAATTTATATAATATTTAATTTACATGTATTATTATTTAAATTATCATGTTTAAAATTAATTTTTCTTAGGCCACCAATGTCCTTTAAATGATAGAATTTAGAACAAAATATTCATGTTTGATTCATAAGATCGAGAAGGTAAATCACATATTAATCAATAAGGTGTTTCTATGAATAAATTACAAAGACAACAAGATCAATACATTTTCATTGTATTTTCACATAGAAAATAATATTATGGGTAATGTTCAATGACCACTCATACTACTAAGATAAAAGTTGGTTAGATCAGTTTATCGAACAAAGGATGGTTCATTAGTGAGTCTGTTTGTTCATCTGCAAAACAAAAATGCTATGAGATTATGATTTAAAAGTAGAGAACATATATAGACAGTTGTAAAAAGAGGTTGTTAAAATGTATTAACTTATAGACACGCATGGAAAATCGCAAAAGTAACACTTTTCTTTCAGACACTTAAATATTATGTGATAAATTGTGAAGGGCATGTGTTTTTTTGAAGTCTATTTTTGATGATTAGTTTAAAAAATAACTTTGCTATTGGGAGGGGAAGTAGCTGAAAGAAACAGATTGTACCATCAGTACAGCCTTAAGATTTTACAAAACTTTATTCTCTGTAAACTCAAGTGAACAAAAACAGAGTTTAGGGTGGGATGTCTGGGACAGACCAACTGGCCCTGCCCATGGCTGATGGCAGTGTGTATAACTTGATTAATGATGTCTTGCTTCTTTGTGAAAATATATGTGTAATTTGTGTAGCTGTGTGAGGATCAGACAGCAAAATGGTTACCCGCCCCCTTCAAGCACTGGCTGAAATAGTTTGCAATAAGCAGTTTAGACTAATAAATATTAATTAAAGGTACTGGACTTGTTAACAGAATCAGCTTTCTATAGAAAAGTTCACATTGCTTTATGTTCAAAGTTGACTATAGTTGTAAGGATAAACAATAACTGTTTTACCCTCTGGGAGTTTATTTGAAACCTATTACTATACACAAAGGGGAATTCATTTAATTTTATTTGGTGCTTTTCCCTTAACCCCAGTGGGACTAAACTGCACGTTACAAATTTCCCTTTCATAGTTGACATGGTTAACTTTCTTAAAAAAGGTGGGAAGAGATGACGTGTAGGTTGGCAGTGTTATCACCATGCTTATTAATATAAAATTTTGATTTCTTGCAGTATCTCTAACCCCATCATGATTAATGTAACATATACCCTTTAAAAGCTAGGATTTATTTAAATCCTGTAATTAACTCCATCCTGACAAGATGACTAGCTGGTTATGAGTATATTACAATGATAGACAAGATTTTAACATGTCTTTTATTGAGAAGCTGGGAAAAATGGACTCACAGTTATGAGAATAACCAGCAGCATTGCTATGCTCTAAAGCTGTAGCATGGTGATTTCTTATCTCTCTTGAATTTTTGCATTACTGTTAAGCTAAAGCTAAGCAAATGCTACTCAATCTTCAATGGCTATCTAAGGACTTCAATTGGTTTGTAGATCGGGGCCCTTTTTGCTTCCAAAGTGAGCAAACTTCATATTTTAGTACAGACCATTTTTGTATTAACCATGGAGAAGGCCATTATAAAGTTTATTTAATGTTGATAGTTTGCTGTGATCCTATAATACAGAATCATAAGACACAAAAAATAAGCTGTTATTATTCTTCAGAATTTTATCGAAGATGTAGTCTTGTCCACAAAATTTGTGCCAAGAACAACTGAGCTGACATATAGTAAAATGATACACACAGAGTCAAATGCAATGTAATTTATGAAGTAAGGATGCCATTAATGATTGAACTAGAAAATATAGCTTGTATTATTTAAATACTGACTAGTCACTTTTTACTGGAAAATTATTCAAGATAATTTTAATAGATAATGATATGAAAATACACAA
Organism: Platanista minor; assembly: GCA_004363435.1. Taxonomy (NCBI): domain Eukaryota; kingdom Metazoa; phylum Chordata; class Mammalia; order Artiodactyla; family Platanistidae; genus Platanista; species Platanista minor. The sequence continues at coordinate 4,206 of RJWK010058851.1, forward strand.
TTTAAATTAATTATCAAAGTCCTATTTTCCCTATTTGACTGTTCCCTGAGGACAGGGATTTCTGCCTTATTCGACATGAGAACACTCTTAAGCTTAGCACAAGTCTTTGCATTCAATATATGGTTAATAAGGACTTCCTGAAAACAAAAGCAAACAAATGAAAAGAAAAAAAAAAGAAGAGAAAAGAAAGGAAAATCAACAGATATACTAGTGTTCTCAAGTCGAACTGCAGTTGGTAAAAGCCACTTGGAAATATTAAGTGATTTATACCTACTTACTTTTTTGTTACCTTCCCTTGCTTCTCTTTCTGCAAATGAAAGTCCCATGAAAGAATCTCTTGACCCGAGAAACACCCCTATAATGGCAGTGCTAGTTTTCAGGAACAAATACCCACCATATTCTCTATCTGTAAACAGATCTGGAAGGTAGATTTAAAGGTAAAATGCTTTTCCTTTTGTGAAAATGCTGGTGTAAAAATGAGACTCCCAGGAATACCCAAGTTGTTTTCCAGTGCATATATATAAGTTTTTATGTTTGTGTGTACATATGTGTGTGTGTGTCAGTGTGGACTTTATGTGTACATCTTTGTGTTAGATGTAAATGTATTTCATTTTTTTTAACATCTTTATTGGAGTATAATTGCTTTACAATGGTGTGTTAGTTTCTGCTTTATAACAAAGTGAATCAGCAATATATATATATATATCCCCATATCTCCTCCCTCTTGCATTTCCCTCTCATCCTCCCTATCCCACCCCTTTAGCTGATCACAAAGCACTGAACTGATCTCCCTGTGCTATGCGATTGCTTCCCACTAGCTATCTATTTTACATTTGGTAGTGTATATAAGTCCATGCCACTCTCTCACTTCGTCCCAGCTTACCCTCCCCCCTCCTCCCCCTCCTTGTGTCCTCAAGTCTGTTCTCTATGTCTGCGTCCTTATTCCTGTCCTGCCCCTAGGTTCTTCATAACCATTTTTTTTATGAAGAACCAATTGGTAGAACAGCTTGAATCTGATTTGGAAACTTCCATATACTATTCTTCCCTCCTGTGGCATCCTCATGCTCAAGCTCTGGTCTCCTTTACTTAGGACTTACTCAAATTGCAAAGCACCTCAGGAATCTCTTGGCTCTTCAACTCTTCAAAAATGTCACATGACCTAGATTTCAAATTGCTCCTAAATGTAGACATTTACCTGTGTGAAGCTGCTTAAGGACAACTGCTTTAAAAGTCATTTATACAACAATTAAATTCTTTTGTTTAGTCAACTGCATGTGGAAAAAAGACTAATCACAAATATCTTTGTAGAATAAAAATAAATAAATAACAAGCTTTCATTGGTCAGATAAGCCAGGCAGTAGATAAATCCTACAGTGATGGATATATTTGGGAAAGTAACAAAGCTTAACCAAGTGTAGGCTTATTTCTCTCTCATAGAAAGGGTCAGTATAGGTTGACTACTCCTCCCTAACCTGTGATTACACTATCTAGCACACATGCCTCCCAAATCACCATATAAGGAAAAGAGAATAGTGAAAGAGGTACATTGGTTCCAAACTGCATTGGCCCAGAAATTACAACAAATATTTCCTCCCATATTCCATTGGTCAGACTTAGTCACATGGTCCTGATATAATGGGGAACATTTATTGAATCTATCCCAGAGGCCTTATGATTTGGCCCTTACTTATATCAGCATGATATTTCAAGATATCTGCCCCCTACCACCATACCCTTTTATATACTGTTTTATTAAATATATATATTATTATTTTTTTAAATTTTATTTATTTATTTTTGGCTGCGTTGGGTCTTCCTTGCTGCGCGCAGGCCCTCTCTAGTTGCAGCGAGCGGGGTCATTCCCCGCTGCAGTGCACGGGCTTCTCATCTCAATGGCCTCTCCTGTTGGGGAGCACAGGCTGTAGGCACGTGGGATTCAGTAGTTGTGGCGCATGGGCCCAGTCGCTCCACGGTACGTGGGATCCTCCAGGACCGGGGTTCAAACCCATATCCCCTGCGTTGGCAGGCAGATTCCCAACCACTGCACCACCAGGGAAGCCCTACTAAATATATTTAAGTGTGGATTTCTTTCCCCCTTTTTAAAATATCTATTAGAACTATGTTTTAATGGGCAGGTTCAGAGACATGATATAGATTTTTAGAGTCGAAAGTTTTTAAAGGTACAGAGGAAAATAATAACAACAAAATATCTGGTATAGATTGTATCTGTCTAAAAAATAATCTTTAATAATTTGTATCAATATTTTATTATTTTTTAGTGGACCCTGGGTCTAAAGTTTAGTTAGGGTCAGGCATTCATTCCTAGATAATTCAAAGCTGATAAAATAGTTATCCCCCCAAAATTTTGCATTTGACACAGAACAACATTAAATTAAATTTGTGAAGTGGCAATATGGAAGTTTCCAGTGTTCTAGGCAACTCACCATAATGAAAGGATTTTTTTTGGGGGGGGGGCACTGTATGCTCAAGTTTATTGAACAGACACAAGTTACACATTGGAAACTAATAAGCAGAACACTGTACCAGTTTTCACTAACTCAAAACAAGTTAGCAAATGACAAATTTTAGAAGACACTCATTTTATGTCTCACCCAATGTGGGTGTTCACAAGAGAGCTAAATAAAAAAAATTACTTTCTATGTTACTTAGGTAGGAAATTTATTGATATACACAGCTTCCAAGTTACTTTAAGATATTGCAAAGTGTTTCAAAACTGGTAGGGAATAGTTCATGTCCAGCCTGAAATAAATATAAAATGGACCTTTGAGGGATAAATAACTTCATATGTATAGCCATCTCAGAATCACTCCTTCCTGCTAACAGAAATACTAATAAATCTCCATTTAGATTAGGTTACTAAATTAATAATGACTTTGAAATATCTAGGTTTGGTTACATTGTTACATTGCACTTCCAAAGAATGACTAAAAAAATCAAAGATTCAGTACCTCTCCCAAGAAATTCATTATGTATCAGAAATTACAATGAAATACAAGCATATATGCATGCTACATGTCCATGGATTTGTCAACAAGCATTTTATTAGTGAAGAATATTTTTGCTTACATTTCATGGTTTAGAGTAATTTGATTTGCTGCACAAAAATATCATGCTATTATACAAGTAAATTTCAATTTATTTTATTAAATTCATCTTATTTTTAAGGTATTACACATATATATTTATCTATTTCACTTAATGCATCTAAACGAGTAACAAACTTTTCTTTAATTAAGAATGTTTAACTTGGTATTTCAACTAAAAACCTAGCTTGATAATTATCTCCTAATAAATTATTAGTTTTTTTCCCCAAAGAAGAATCTCTAGTCTATATGTCAAGATTTTTATCTTGACTTCTGTTTTTATATCTGGTACATTCATTATTATTATTATTTTTTTATTCAAACAGAAAGTCACAAAAATTATAGTCATCCTCATCAGTTCACTCAGTCCCATGTAATTAATTTTTTTTTATCTTGATCTTTTGTTAGCACTTTTATGAATTCATCAGTTTTCCATTAGAGTTCTGAAAATGCTTATTCATTCACTTCAGCAGTATAGTCAGTTACCAGAAACCTGTACTTGTCAGAGTCTTTTCCATGAATTCCTTGAAGATGAAACCCTTTTATAGGAACATTTTTGCAAAAGCATCAGAGTACACCCAGAACTGTCTGTAAATGACAAAAGACTTAAAAATGACCATGGTTGAAGATCTGATGAAAGTTCATAATAATACAATTGAAAAGGAAATTGAGTTATTTCTGAGATATACATTTTAAAGTGATAACTAGAATTATGACTTATAACATTATACCAGAACATATAAGATTTTTAGAAATTTCATGTAATGTCTGAAACATGATGTTAACATATTTCCATACAAATAACCCAAAGAAAGTTTAGTATTAGTTGTTTTTTGTTTGTTTGTTTTTTTATACTGCAGGTTTTTATTAGTCATTAATTTTATACACATCAGTGTATACATGTCAATCCCAATTGCCCAATACATCACACCCCCACCCCCACCCCGCCATGGCTTTCCCCCCTTGGTGTCCATACGTTTGTTCTCTACATCTGTGTCTCAATTTCTGCCCTGCAAACCCGTTCACCTGTACCATTTTTCTAGGTTCTGTACACATGCGTTAATATACAATATTTGTTTTTCTCTTTCTGACTTACTTCACTCTGTATGACAGTCTCTGGATCCATCCACGTCTCAACAAATGACTCAATTTCATTCCTTTTTATGTCTGAGTATTATTCCATTGTATATACATACCACAATTTCTTTATCCATTTGTCTGTCGATGGGCATTTATTGCTTCCATGACCTGGCTATTGTAAATAGTGCTGCAATAAACATTGGGGTGCATGTGTCTTTTTGAATTATAGTTTTCTCTGGGTATATGCCCAGTAGTGGGGTTGCTGGATCATATGGTAATTCTATTTTTAGTTTTTTAAGGAACCTCCATACAGTTCTCCATAGTGGCTGTATCAATTTACATTCCCACCAACAGTGCAAGAGGGTTCCATTTTCTCCACACCCTCTCCAGCATTTGTTGTTTGTAGATTTTCCAATGCTGCCCATTCTAACTGGTGTGAGGTGATACCTCACTGGAGTTTTGATTTGCATTTCTCTAATTATTAGTGATGTTGAGCAGTTTTTCATGTGCTTCTTGGCCATCTGTATGTCTTCTTTGGAGAAATGTCTATTTACATCTTCTGCCCATTTTTGGATTGGGTTGTTTGTTTCTTTAATATTGAACTGCAAGAGCTGTTTATATATTTTGGAGATTAATCCTTTGTCCGTTGATTTCGTTGCGAATATTTTCTCCCATTCTGAGGGTTGTCTTTTCATCTTGTTTATGGTTTCCTTTGCTGTGCAAAAGCTTTAAAGTTTCATTAGGTCCCATTTGTTTATTTTTGTTTTTATTTCCATTACTCTTGGAGGTGGATCAAAAAAGATCTAGCTGTGATTTATGTCAAAGAGTGTTCTTCCTATGTTTTCCTCTAAGAGTTTCATAGTGTCTGGTCTTACATTTAGGTCTCGAATCCATTTTGAGTTTAATTTTGTGTATGGTGTTAGGGAGTGTTATAATTTCATTCTTTTACATGTAGTTGTCCAGTTTTCCCAGCACCACTTATTGAAGAGACTGTCTTTTCTCCATTGTATGTCTTTGCCTCCTTTGTCATAGTTTAGTGAACCATAGGTGTGTGGGTTTATCTCTGGGCTTTCTATCTTGTTCCATTGATCTATGTTTCTGTTTTTGTGCCAGTACCATATTGTCTTGATTAATATAGCTTTGTAGTATAGTCTGAAGTCAGGGAGTCTGATTCCTCCAGCTCTGTTTTTTTTCCCTCAAGACTGCTTTGGCTATTCGGGGTCTTTTGTGTCTCCACACAAATTTTGAGATGGTTTGTTGTAGTTCTGTAAAAAATGCCATTGGTAATTTGTTAGGGATTGCATTGAATCTGTAGATTGCTTTGGGTAGTATAGTCATTTTCACAATATTGATTCTTCCAATCCACGAACATGGTATATTTCTCCATCTGTTGGTATCATCTTTAATTTCTTTCATCAGTGTCTTATAGTTTTCTGCATACAGGTCTTTTGTTTCTCTAGGTAGGTTTATTCCTAGGTATTTTATTCTTTTTGTTGCAGTGGTAAATGGGAGTGTTTCCTTAATTTCTCTTTCAGGTTTTTCATCATTAGTGTATAGGAATGCAAGAGATTTCTGTGCATTCATTTTGTATCCTGCAACTTTACTAGATTCATTGATTAGCTCTTGTAGTTTTCTGGTGGCATGTTTAGGATTCTCTATGTATAGTATCATGTCATCTGCAAACAGTGACAGTTTTACTTCTCCTTTTCCTATTTGTATTCCTTTTATTTCTTTTTCTTCTCTGATTGCCATGGCTAGGACTTCCAAAACTATGTTGAATAATAGTGGTGAGAGTGGACATCCTTGTCTCATTCCTGACGTTAGAGGAAATGCTTTCAGTTTTTCACCATTGAGAATGATGTTTGCTGTGGGTTTGTCATATATGGCCTTTATTATGTTTAGATAGTTTCCCTCTATGACCACTTTCTGGAGAGATTTTATCATAAATCGGTGTTGAATTTTTTCAAAAGCTTTTTCTGCATGTATTGCAATGATCATATGGTTTTTGTTCTTCAGTATGTTAATATGGTGTATCATATTGATTGAACTGCGTATATTGAAGAATCCTTGCATCCCTGGGATAAATCCCACTCGATCGTGGTGTATGATCCTTTTAACGTGTTGTTGGATACTGTTTACTAGTATTTTGTTGAGGATTTTTGCATATATATTTATCACTGATATTGGTCTGTTATTTTATTTTATTTTTTTGTAGTATCTTTGTCTGGTTTTGGTATCAGGGTGATGGTGGCCTTATAGAATGAGTTTGGGAGTGTTCCTTCCTCCGCAATTTTTTGGAAGAGTTTGAGAAGGAAGGGTTTTAGCTCTTCCCTAAATGTTTGATAGAATTCACCTGTGAAGCCATCTGGTCCTGGACTTTTGTTTGTTGGAAGATTTTTTTTTTTTTTTTGTGGTATGCGGGCCTCTCACTGTTGTGGCCTCTCCTGTTGCGGAGCACAGGCTCCTGACACACAGGCTCACCGGCCATGGCTCACGGGCCTAGCCACTCTGCGGCATGTTGGATCTTCCGGACCGGGGCACAAACCCGTGTCCCCTGCATTGGCAGGCGGACTCTCAACCAATGTGCCACCAGGGAAGCCCTGTTGGAAGATTTTTAATCACAGTTTCAATTTCATTACTTGTGATTGTTCTATTCATATTTTCTGTTTCTTTCTGGTTCAGTCTTGGAAGGTTATACCTTTCTAAGAATTTGTCCTTTTCTTCCAAGTTGTCCATTTTATTGGCATAGAGTTGCTTGTAGCAGTCTCTTAGGATGCTTTGTGTTTCTGTGGTGTCTGTTGTAACTTCTCCTTTTTCGTTTTTAATATTATTGATTTGAGTGCTCTCCCTCTTTTTCTTGATGAGTCTGGCTAATGGTTTATCAATTTTGTTTATCTTCTCAAAGAACCAGCTTTTAGTTTTATTGATCTTTGCTATTGTTTTCTTTGTTTCTATTTCATTTATTTCTGCTCTTATCTTTATGATTTCTTTCCTTTTGCTAACTTTGTGTTTTGTTCTTGTTCTTCTTTTGTTTGTTCTTCTTTCTCTAGTTCATTTAGGTGTAAGGTTAGATTATTTACTTGAGATTTTTCTTGTTTCTTGAGGTAGGCTTGTATAGCTATAAACTTTGCTCTTTGAACTGCTTTTTCTGCATCCCATTGGTTTTGGACCGTCGTGTTTTCATTGTAATTTGTCTCTAGGTATTTTTTGATTTTCTCTTTGATTTCTTCAGTGATCTCTTGGTTATTTAGTAATGTACTGTTTAGCCTCCATGTATTTGTGTTTTTTACGTTTTTTTCCCTGTAATTCATTTCTAATCTCATAACATTGTGGTCAGGAAAGATGCTTGATATAATTTCAGTTTTCTTAAATTTACTGAGGCTTGATTTGGGAGCCAACATGTGACCTATCCTGGAGAATGTTCTGTGCTCACTTGAGAAGAAAGTGTAATCTGTTGTTTTTGGATGGAATGTCCTATAAGTATCAGTTCAATCTATCTCGTCTATTGTGTCATTTAAAGCTTCTGTTTCCTTTTTTATTTCATTTTGGATGATCTGTCCATTGATGTAAGTGAGGTGTTTACGTCCCCCACTATTATTGTGTTACTGTCGATTTCCTCTTTTATAGCTGTTAGCAGTTGCCTTATGTATTGAGGTGCTGCGATATTGGGTGCATATGTATTTATAATTGTTATATCTTCTTGTTGGATTGATCCCTTGATCATTATGTAGTGTTCTTCCTTGTCTCTTGTAACATTCTTTATTTTAAAGTCTATTTTATCTGATATGAGTATTGCTACTCCAGCTTTCTTTTGATTTCCATTTGCATGGAATATCTTTTTCCATCCCCTCACTTTCAGTCTGTACCCCTAGGTCTGAAGTGGGTCTCTTGTAGACAGCATATATATGGGTCTTGTTTTTGTATCCATTCAGCAAGCCTGTGTCTTTTGGTTGGAGCATTTAATCCATTTACGTTTAAGGTAATTATCAACATGTATGTTCCTATGACCATTTTCTTAATTGTTTTGGGTTTGTTTTTGTAGGTCCTTTTCTTCTCTTGTGTTTCCCACTTAGAGAAGTTCCTTTAGCATTTGTGGTAGAGCTGGTTTGGTGGTGCTGAATTCTCTTAGCTTTTCTTGTCTGTAAAGCTTTTGATTTCTCCTTTGAATCTGAATGAGATCCTTGCCAGGTAGAGTAATCTTGGTTGTAGGTTCTTCCCTTTCATCACTTTAAGTATATCATGCCACTCCCTTCTGGCTTGTAGAGTTTGTGCTGAGAAATCAGCTGTTAACCTTATGGGAGTTCCCTTGTATGTTATTTGTTGTTTTTCCCTTGCTGCTTTCAATAATTTTTCTTTGTTTTAATTTTTGTCAATTTGATTACTATGTGTCTTGGCATGTTTCTTCTTGGGTTTATCCTGTATGGGAGTTGCTGCACTTCCTGGACTTGGGTGGCTATTTCCTTTCCCATGTTAGGCAAGTTTTCGACTATAATCTCTTCAAATATTTTCTCGGGTCCTTTCTCTCTCTCTTCTCCTTCTGGGACCCCTATAATGTGAATGTTGTTGTGTTTATTGTTGTCCCAGAGGTCTCTTAGGCTGTCTTCATTTCTTTTCATTCTTTTTTCTTTATTCTGTTCTGCAGCAGTGAATTCCACCATTCTGTCTTCCAGGTCACTTATCTGTTCTTATGCCTCAGTTATTCTGCTATTGATTCTTTCTAGTGTAGTTTTCATTTCAGTTTTTGTATTGTCCATCTCTGTTTGTTTGTTCTTTAATTCTTCTAGGTCTTTGTTAAACATTTCTTGCATCTTCTACATCTTTGCCTCCATTGTTTTTCCGAGGTCCTGGATCATCTTCACTATCATTATTCTGAATTCTTTTTCTGAAAGGTTGTCTATCTCCACTTCATTTAGTTATTTTTCTGGGGTTTTATCTTGTTACTTCATCTGGTACATAGCTCTCTGCCTTTTCATCTTGTCTATCTTTCTATAAATGTGGTTTTTGTTCCACAGGCTGCAGGATTGTAGTTCTTCTTGCTTCTGCTGTATGCCCTCTGGTGGATGAGGCTATCTAAGTGGCTTGAAGGGAGGGACTGGTGGTGGGTAGAGCTGACTGTTGCTCTGGTGGGCAGAGCGCAGTAAAACTTTAATCCACTTGACTCTTGATGGGTGGGGCTGGATTCCCTCCCTGTTGGTTGTTTGGCCTGAGGCAACCCAACACTGGAGCCTACCTGGGCTCTTTGGTGGGGCTAATGACAGACTCTGGAAGGGCTAATGCCAAGTATTACTTCCCAGAACTTCTGCTGTCAGTGTCCTTGTCCCCACGGTGAGCCACAGCCACCACCACCACCCGCCCCCCCCC
>RJWK010058852.1:0-13750 GCA_004363435.1 Platanista minor
TCCTCAGTGCCCAGAGCAAGCCGTTTCTGGTCTGGTGGAGGGATGGAGGGAGAGGGTCAGGGGTCCAAAGGCCCATCCAGAGGCAGGAGACTGGGCAGTTTGCCTGCCCTTGCTAAGCTTCGGTTTCTCCTGAGGACACTGTCCCTGCATCACTGGACCCTTCTGTCCCAGAGTCTGGACTGGCTCTAATGGGGAAGGGCCACGAGGACAGGAGTCAGGGTGAGAGGCCCCCCACCCCGAGCTGTGGGATTTGGGGTAAGTCACGTCACCTCTCGGAGCCTTGGTTTCCCCTTATGTAAAACGGGGATAATAGTGGTAACCTTTCTCACACAGCTGCTGTGAGGCTGTGAAGAGATGAAGCAGTGCAGGGTGAGTGTGAAGCTCACGGCAATCCCTGCACGATAAATGCCCTGGTCCCCCGGCTCCAGACTGACACAGGGGACCTGGAGGACGTGGGCAGTGGCTCCTGTAGCTCCTGTCCTGAGGGATTGCAGGGAGAGGTCCCAGCCCGCCGGGGCAGGGCCGCCTCAGGGCCTGGCTGCTGGGGGAGGCCAGGGAGCCTCCTCTCCTGTTCCCCAGCTGTCCAGTACGGAGGCCCCGTGGTGCACCAGGCTCCTGGCTGAATACAGCAGCCCCACAGGAGACACTGTGAGGCTCCCCCACGGTCACCTGACTGCTGGTAAGAGTCAGGAGCGGAACCCTCCTTTATCTCTTCCTAAAGCCTCTGCTCTTTTCGCTCACTTGAGATTCTTTTAGAAAAAGCAGAAAGGAGGGCACAGAGAAATGGAGTGGCAGAAGCCAGGCTCCCAACCCTCAGCCCAGGCCCCTCACCACACAGCCATGCCCAGAGGAGTGGCGAGGAGGACACGTGTGCAGGAGAGTCCACAGCTCAGGGCTGCAGGGACTGGGCAGTGACAGCGGCCCTGGTGGCCGTGGCAGGCCGGGACTCCTCCCCCAAGCCTGCCTGGGCGGCGCCCCCTCTGCGGGAGGCTCACCGATGATGGCGGCGCAGAGCGCGTGGGGCAGCAGCGGCAGCCCGTTGTCGTAGGCCTCCTTGAGCGTGTATACCGGCCGGGGCCTGGGCCGCGCGTCCAGCAGCAGCTGCTGCAGCTCGCCCAGCACCTGCAGCCAGCGCTCCCGCTCGCCCTCGCTCTCCGCCAACAGCAGCACGGTGCACGTGGCAGGTGGCACTGTCAGCTGGGAGGCCGTCACCTGCGGGTGGGGACCCAGGCTGGGGGGCAGAGGGCCAAGAGCCAGCTGTCCTTCCTCCCGTCCCTCTCTCCATGGGCTGATGCTTATTAGCACCGGCGTCGGCTTGCCCAGGGCAGTGCTAGGTGCTATCTTGCAGCAGGTGATAAGCCAGGTGGGGTGGTCAGACAAGCATGGGGATGACTCCAGAGCCCTGGGACCGGTGCCATTGGAGGGGAAGGATGGAGCATCGTGGGACCACAGGGTGGGGCCCCCTCACCCAGGCTAAGCACTGAAAGACGACTTCCCAGAGGAAGAGATTTCTGTCAGAGGCTGGGGGATGAGTGGAGTAACCTCGAGTGCTTGAGTTGGGGGAGGGGCAGGGAGCTGGTAGGGTCAGAGATGTGCGGCCTCAAGGCTACGGTTAGGAGCACGCTGAGGGCGATGGGGAGCCGCAGAGGGGTCCTAAACGTGGCAGGACACAACCAGCTTCGTATGTGGAAAACTGCACCGCAGAATGAAGCGTAGCTACACAGACCAGAGCGGAAGCCACTGTAGCCGTCCATGTGGAGGCGAGGGGGGGCGGGAGGAAGGGGGCAACCATGGAGATGGAGAAAAGTGGCTGGAGTGGGGACAACCCAGAGGCAGACAGAAGTCTGGTCCATCACCCCCCCTGACACCCCCACCCCGAACTCACCCTAAAGATGCGGGGCAGGTCCCTGGATTGGGCGTGGATAACATCCGAGGCCAGGACAGGTGTGGCCGAGAACTGGGGGTCCCTGGGAGGTTCATGGAGCAGGTCAGAGGTCGCACGGCCCCGGCTGCCCCCTTGACCCACACGTCCCCTGCCCCAAACTACTGCCTGGCACCCACCTCAGATCCAGTGCCTGCAGGAAGGCCCCACTGGCCGGGCTGAGCCTCGGGTCTGGGGCATCAAACAGCAGCAGGCGCGAGTCACTGAGGGCAGCAAACACTCGCTGCCAGCCCCGCCGGACACCCGAGGGCCGTGGCACCTGGCGGGAGAGCAGGCGTGGGAGGGCCTGCCAGGGCCCAGCCACCCACGCCCGTCTTCCCCCTCCCCCAGTGCTGGCTCACCGACAAGAAGCCCTCATAGGCGGTGCCCGTGCCCGTTTCAGGGTGCACTCCCAGGGCCGTGTGGAGGAGGTCAGAGGGCACGGGGCAGGGTGGGGCCTGTGGGGCACAAGTCGAGTGACAGAAGTAGCCGCAAGCTGTGGGGAAAGCGGGAGCCAACAGGTGGTGTGAGGTGGGGTGCGGACAGCCCAGACCCGGGACCCTGGGCACTCCCAGCCCCAGCTCCCCTCGGGCCGTGGTGACCCCTGAGCTGGCACCGATTCCCCATAAAGCGAGAAAAGAAAAAGAAAAAGGAGCAGTGGGAAATGCTGACCCGGAGGCGCCAGTGGCCTGGGCTGAAACTGCCTGGGTGTGGCAGGCTCGGAGCCACTTCCGTTCCCTCCACCTAGGGGCTGTGGCTGGCGCGTGGGAGGCTGGTGTGCAGGGGGGTGAAGTGGGTGAGGGTCTCACCGTCACAACCCAGGCCCTGGCGGCCCAGGCCCAGCATCAGCGAGGTGCAGCGGAGACACTTGGTGGGGGATGGGAAGCTCCGGGGGCGCAGCGTGTGTGAGCCAGGCTGGGGAGGGGGACACGCCCATTACCCATGCCTAATCGCGGCCTCCGAGGGCCTAGCACCGCCCCACACCCTGCCGCCGCCGCCGCCACCACCCCAGCCACCCTGAGGTTCGCGCAAGACCAGGGAATGAGCCAGGTGGCAGTGTGAACTCTGAGCCCCGGCGAGCCTGTGGTCATTCTCAAAACTCATTGCTGCCACCACCAGCCCCACTGCGGTCTGCCAGCCAGGACGCACGTGGGGGAAACCCAAGCGGGTCCTTGGAAACCTGGCAGAATGGCTTGGTGCCCCCGCTCTGCCCCGCCGGGCACTGACCTTTGCAGGAGGACCTTCTGCAGGGGGTGTGGTAGCAGCAGGCGTTCTGGGGAACACAGCCTGCAGGGGAGGGCGAGCAAACAGGTGAGCCGTGCACAGGCAGAGGGTGGGGCCCAGCCCCTGCCAACTGCGGGTGTCCTGTCGGTCCTCACCCCCAGGCGCAGGCTGCGACGGCCCTCTGGCCTCAGCTCGGACTCCAGCCCAGGCTTCAGGGCCTCTCCTGAGACGCCGGGGTCCTTGGTGGAATCCTTCTGGGGAATGGGATGGGGGCAGAGTCAAGGTCCCTGTGTCCTCCTCTGGGACTCTGTCCCAGCCAGCCCCGTACCCGTTCTTACCTCTGAGCTCCGGAAGGACAGGAAGGGAATCAGGGAGTTTGAGGGCTTGGTGTCTGCAAACAGAGGGCATGGGTCACTGGGACCAGGGACTCCACCCTAACACTTGTCACTGAGGAAACCAGAGGCCAGTGCGGGGACCTCAGTTACCACCTCAGTAAAATGGGGAAATGACCACAGGCCGGGAAGGGTTGGGGGCCTGGCATACAGCAGGTGCTCAGTAAGTGCTAGCTAACAGATAATGGGTTAGGCAGCAGAGTCTGGAACAAACTCTTGTCTCCACAGCCTGGCCAGGCTGTCGTGGGACTCCCTCGGTGACCTGGAGCAGAGGACTTGCTCTAGGACAAGGCACGCAGATGGCCACTCACCCCCCGGCCCATGGGCCCGCAGCTCCTCCCGGAGGGTAGCCAGCTCCTGCTGCAGGCCCTGGTTCTGCCTCTTGACCTCCTGCAGACGGCTGGGAAGAACCAGGCAAGAGCTCGCCACAGGCCTCCGCGTGGGTCCTGGGCCCCTCGCAGTGCCTGCCCGCGGTCTCACCTCTCAGCCCGCAGCTGGGCCTCCTGCACCTGCGTCAGCCGCTCCTGCAGGCCCTGCTTGGCCCGTATCTCGGCCTCCAGTGCTGACTGCAGCTCCAGCCTGGCCGACGCCTCCATCTTCTGCAGCCGCCGTGCCTTCCACTGGTGATCCTGGTGGCCAGGGGGAATCAACGTGAGATGCCCTGAGGGCCTGGCTACCTCAGAGGCCCTCTCCCAGCACACCGCCTGACCAGGCTCAAAGCCCCAGCTCTGCCCCTGACCCAGTGTGAGTTTAGGCAAGTCCCTGATCTTCTGTGAGCTAGCGTCCCTACCCGTGGAGTGCGGCTCCTGGCACCCCTCCCCCTGGGTGTCCCCGGGGCTCACCAGCGGCCGGGCAGGGAGAGTCTGGGTGCCCACATTCCGCAAGGACTCCAGCTCCTCGGCCATCTTGGTGGCCAGCGCCTGCAGGTAGCCTCTTGACACCTTCTCATCATTCACCCTGATTGGGAAGGGGGCTCAGGGTCAGGGGCTGCGCCCTCAGCTCAGCCTGGGCCCAGCCCCCGCCCACAGCCCCGGGGCACCCACCAGCTGAGGATGTCGGCAATCTGGGCCTCCCAGTTGCTCTCTGTCTCCCGCTGCTCGCCCTCCAGTCTCTGCTTGCTCTGCTGCTCCCGTTGCAGCTCCTCCACCAGCTGGGGGGCCCGGTGGGAAGGAGGGCTCAGCCCCCAGGGGCCCCAGCGCCCCTGAGGCCCACCCGTGTCCACCCTCGCTCACCCACTATGGCTGGCCCGCAGCCCTGGCAGCTCTGCCCACCCGCCCTGCCGGCTCCCCGCCTCTGTGCCACCACCTGCCTGCCCTGCTCACCCGCTGCTGCTCCCGGCTCAGCTGCTGGTTCTCCTCCTGCAGCCGGCACAGAGCCTCCTCCTTCCCACTCGGCCTGCGGGCCAGGAAGACGACTCCGTGACTCCCAGCTCGGGCCCTCGCCCTGCCCCCTGCCCCGGCTGCCCAGCTCACCCGTGGCCGCGGGCCTGCTCCAGCTGCACACGCAGGGCAGCCACCTCCTGCCTCAGCTGTGCTTCCTGAGGCCTGCTGCCCTCAGGCAATCCTGTGCCGTTGGTCTCAGAGGCGGTGTGGATGGTCTGCAGGACATGCAGAGGGGTCAGGGCAGGGGCCCAAGGAGCCATGGCCCACCCTACTCCTGGGGCCTGGCCCTGAGGACCCTGAGTGGGGTCAGGCCAAGAGAAGTGCCGCTTGGCAGGGGGTAAGGCCCCACCACCTTGATCTGGGGAGGCTCCTTCTCCAGGCTTCGTTCCTGCTGTCTGCGGAGCTGTGTCACCTCCTGGCTCAGGGTGGCCACCTGGGCCTGCAGCTGGGATGGGGTGCAGAGGCAGCCAATGCTGACCTTGTCCACCCCAACTCCTTTTTTTTTTTTGGGGGGGGGGGGCCACTCCTCGCGGCATGTGGGCTCTTAGTTCCCCGACCAGGGATCAAACCCGCACCCCCTGCAGTGGAAGCACAGAGTCTTAACCACTGGACTGCCAGGGAAGTCCCTGTCCACCCCAACTCTTGGCCTTGCTCCAGACTCTCAGGCTCTGCCGACTGCAGCAGGAGTGGAGGCATTGGACCCTTGCCCACCCTACCTGTTCCCTCGCTCAGGCCTCGGCCAGCCACAGAGGGGGTGCAGAGGCAGTTGGTGTTCCCGGCACCCCGAACCGAGCTCCCCAGCCTTCCTCCAGCCACACCAGAGGTCCTGGGGCAGGGCCCTGTTGCTGTCCCCACCCACCCCCATCACTCACCTCCCTCTGGGCATCCCAGGCTTCCTCCAGCTGGGAGTTCAGGGCCTGGGTCTCGCTGGCCATGGCCACCTCTCTCTCCTGGGCCTCCTGCAGCTTCTGGAGCAGCTCCTCCTGCCACCCCTGGGCCCTGCACAGCTCCTGCTCCTGCGCCCGCAGCCCCGCCCGCGCCTCGACCAGCTCCTGGGGTCCAGGTGGCGGTGGGGAGGGCAAGGCCTGGAGTCAGGGCACGGACCTCCTTAGCATCAAACTCTGGGCCACTCAGCCACCTCCCCAAGCCCTACCTGGAGGAGCCGGTCTCTCTCCTGCCGCACGTCACTGTCCTGGCCTGGGCTACCAGCCGGGCGCCCGTCCACCTTGCTGTCCCTCAGCGTCTCTGCCAGGAATTGTCACTGAGACCCGCACATGCTGAGAGCCCAGCCTCAGCCAGGAACTCTGTGTGCAGTATCTCACGGAACCCTCACCCCAGCTTGGCCCATTTTCTACATGCAGACTCAAGAGAGTTTAAGATACTTCCCTAAGATCACACGGCACGTACAGAGCAGGGGCAGGACTGGAACCCAGCTTGGACTCAGGTGTGCTGGGAAAACAGCCCAGCCCCCAAGATAAGGGTAGAGGGGAAAGAGACGGGGTGCTGGAGGGTACCTGACAGCCTTTCCTGCAGAGTCTGCACTTCCCTCCGTAGCTGCTCCAGCTCCCGATGGTCTGAGGGGGTCTGCAGAGCCTCTGCGGTGGGGGGCACCCGCAGGTGAGGAGCTCGTCCTGCAGCGGCAGCCCCCGGGGCAGACCCACCCTGCCCAGCCCAGCCAGCTCCCCGGTACCTTGGAGCTTCCGGCTCAGCTCCACCTTCTCCTGCTCCAAAGAGCGCAGCTTCCGCTCCAGGGCAGCCAACTGCTCAGAACTGCTCTCAGGGCCCAGACTGGGGACAGCAGGCCAACAAGAGTTGGCAGAGAACCACCCCCCAGCCTCCTCTATTTTTCTGCATCCGAACATTCATTCACCTAAGAAACACCCACTATGCACCAGCTCTGTACCCAGGTCTGGGCTCTGTGCTGGGAAGAAAAACAATCAAAACCAGACCCTGCCCTTAGGAGACCCCAGGCTGTTAGTGTGGGCAGCAGCCCAGAGCAGTGGTTCCAGGGTCCCCGGGCCCTGGTTCAAGCCCCAGCCCTGGCCCTTACAAGCTGTGTGACCTTGAACATAACAGAACCCCAGTTTTCTCACAGGAAAATGCAGGTGATGCCAGGGGCTCTTCCAAGGGCCGTCAGGAGGACTCAGTGATAAGGGCCCAGGGGACCCCACGCCCAGCACACAGTGAGTGCTCTACGAGTGAGGGTCAGATGCATCCACATCTGCTTACACTTTGCAACTCCCACTCCCCCAGGACCTCGCTGCAGTCTCAGACCAGCCCCACAAATGGAACTGGGCTAAGAGCATCCTGCCCATTTTTTAGGGGTACAAAGTGAGGCTCGGGGAGCAGTACTAGGCCTCTGGCTCCGAGTCCAGTACTCGCCCAGCCAGCCGTGGAGGGTCCTGTGAGGGCCAAATGTTGGGGCAGGACCCATAGGAGGCACACGCCCACCAGCACCTTGAGGGCATGGGGGATTGTCCCGCTGAGGGGTCAGAGCACACTTCCCGAGCACCTGTCTCATGCGGATACCAGGTGGGCCATTCGGTTACTTTCCCAGGGTCCGGATGGGCTCCGCTCCTGGTGTTCTCCAGGCCAGCAGACCCCAGCTTCCCACCAGGTGTGTGAGGACTAGACTCACCTGCCTGAGGTATAGGTGAAACCCACGAATGGCAGGTGGTGGCCTAAGAAGGTCCCATGGGAGGGTGGCGGCAGGGTCCCCTGCAGAAGGAGAAGAAGGAAAGGTACAGCTCTGTACCTGTAACAGGTACAGCTCCAGGCGGAGGCTCGAGACCTAGGAGACCCCCTGGGACTGAGTGCCGACCTCCTCCTGCTCAGGTGGGAACCTTGAGGGATAACACAGCGCACCCCCCCCCCCCAAAGACTACAACTCCCATAAGTCTTTGAGATTCCGGCCTCCCAGGTGCTGCTGGGAGTTTTCTTTCTTATATGATTTCTGATTAACAGGATGACACTTGTGGTCAAAGGACCTTCACTTGGCACAACCCACCTCAGTGCAGGTGAACCAGCCCAGGTGAACCATAACTCCCATGAGTCTCTGGGGTCTGAAGGCCTCATCCCCAGCCCAGCAACTGCTTTGGGAAACTTCGCGGTGTGGGGGAGGATCCCACAGCCACTGAGATTCAAGGCAGTTTCCCCACTGCTGTGGGTCCCTCCACTCACTGGATGGTTGAGAGTGTCATCATCCACGTCGAAGTTGGAGGTGTCCATGGGCCCGCGAAGCTCAGGGATGTAGGGGGCAGTGCTAGTCGCCAGCCGCTCCCAGTCCACGCCTTCGAAGAAGGGGTGGTTCCGGAAGTCGTCCAGCCCTCCGTGGCCCAGACGCTCCTCCTGGCGGCACAGCAGCTGGCGGATCAGGTCTTGGGCACTGGCCGGCACATCAGGCGCATCTGGGGGGAACTGCAGGTGGTCCTGCAGGCCCGGGGGAGGGGTGCAGGTGAGTGTCCAGAATCCCACCCTTGCCTCCAGGCATCTCCAACCTCGCACACTCAGGAGTCCCGCTGCCTTCCCAGAACCCCAGGGCCTGGTGGCCAGACCTCATGGTTCATGATCTTGCCGTAGGTTTCCACCAGGGATTCAGCGTAGAAGGGCGTCTCCCCAAAGAGCAGCTCGTAGGCACAGACCCCCAGGGACCACCAGTCACACTGTGGGCCGTAGTGGCCCCTGCCCTCCTCCATGGCCTGCAGGATCTCAGGGGAGATGTAGTCGGGCGTCCCCACTGCCACCGACGAATCCACCTGTGGGTGGTGGTGTTGATGACGCCATGACCACGGCCTCAGGCTCGGCCCCTCACCACGGTCTCGGGTCTGGGCCTAGCATCCCAACTCCCTAGGGCTTGGCTGGCCCGGTGCCCCCACCTGGGCCCCAGGCCTAGCCCTTCCTTCCCCTGGGAGTCTGATGCCACCTGCACTAGGCCTGGTGCCTCCCGTTCCCCTGGGAGTTCTCCCAGCCCGGTTCTCCTCTGTCCCCATCTAGGGCGGGGTCCCTTACCATGCCACTGTTGTTGAGCCGTAGGCAGGAGCCAAAGTCGGCCAAGCGGATGTGCCCGTTCATGTCCAGCAGGACATTGTCTGGCTTGACGTCCCTGGGGGAGGACAGGGAGAGTGAGGGGCTTGATCTGTGCATGTGGATGTGCAGTTAGGCACACGCCTGGGTGTGCGAGTGTGTGTATGCTCGCACATGTTCCTGCATCCACATGTGAGCAGTGTGCCCACGTGTGGAGGGGGGAAGGATGGTGGCCAGGCCTCCTGGCTCCCAAGAAGGAAGGTGGTTAAGTTGGGGAGAGGGACCCATAAGGATGACCCTTGGAGGCAGCTGAGTGTACGGTGGGGGACACAGGAGTCAGACTCCCCCCAGTGCAACCCACGGCTCGGCCACCCATTGGCTGAGTCACCGTGAGCCAGGTGCTTACCTGTGCTAAGCCCTGACTACCTCATCTGGAAAATGGAAGAATAGCAGCTCCCATCACACAAGGTTTTGGGTGTGAGAATTCAAAGGTTCGGTGCATACGGCACAGGGCTTGGCACTTATGTGGTCAGCTGCCCCTAGAGCTGTCAACAGGGACTGAAAGCGCAGCAGGGGCTTTAGGGACCCCACCTGTGGACGTAGCCCAGCTGATGCAGCGAGTGGATGGCCAGCACCATCTCAGCCAGGTAAAACTGGGCCAGCTCAGGTGGGAGACGGTCCTCAAAGCGGCTCAGCAGAGTGAGGAGGTCCCCTCCAGCGTAGTAGTCCATCACCAGGTACTTGAAGGTGGTGGGCAGGGGGCAAGAATCAGATGGCGGGGGGGCACCTGCCCCAGGGACCCATCTCCCACCCACCTCACAGGGGTCCCACAGTGCTCTGGGAAGGCAAGGCTGTGTCTCCCAGCAGCTCTGGGGCAGCCAGCTTCCAGCCAAAGCTCAGGCAGGAGGCTCTAGGCCTCAGCTGGTGGGGAGTGGAAGCCTTTTGGTCCCAGTAGGAGGGTCTCTCTCTTCCTGGAGCAGTGCTTCTGGCCCCCAAAAGCCTTCTCCTTTGTCCCCAGGTAACCCCCCTCCGGCTTTGCTGAGCATCCTCACCAGGTACTCCTCATCTTGGAAGGCGTAATGCAGAGCGGTCACCCAGCGGCTGTCCCCCTTCACCAGAACGTCCCGCTCCTCCCGGAAACAGGCCGTCTGCAACAGTTTTGGGGCACAGGGGGTAAGGGAGGGGGTTGGGATCGGAGCCCAGGAACCCCACCTTGCCAGCTCAGGGGATGGATGAAGATTCAGTAAGTCTAGGAATGTGGATCAAGGTCACCTGTGTGAGCCTGAGCCCGTGCTTTATGGCCCTGGGCCTCAGTGCTACCATAAAGAAAATGGGGGGACTTCCCTGGTGGCGCAGTGGCTAAGAATCCACCTGCCTATGCAGGGCACACGGGTTCGAGCCCTGGTCCGGGAAGATCCCACATGCTGTGGAGCGACTAAGCCCATGCACCACCGCTCCTGAACTTGCGCTCTGGAGCCCGCGAGCCACGACTACGGAAGCCCACACGCCTAGAGCCCGTGCTCCACAACAAGAGAAGCCACCGCAACAAGAAGCCCGCGCACCACAACGGAGAGTAGCCCCTGTTCGCCGCAACTAGAGAAAGCGCGCGCGCAGCAACGAAGACCCAACGCGGCCAAAAAAAAAGGTAGCGCTGCTGGGGGTGGATCCTCTTCCTGTTCGGCAGCCACGCCCCGGCCGCTTCCCCGGCAGGTCCGCGGAGGCCTGTAGCCACCCAAAGTTCCCCCAGATGCAACACTGACCTCGGCCCTCTTCAGCATATCCCACTTGTGCAGCATTTTCATGGCAAAAATCTGGCCACTGTCCCTCTGCCTCACCACAGCGACCTGAGGCCACAGAGAGCACTGGGATCAGTCCAGCCTGGGTGCAAATGCCCTCCTACCCGCTACCCCAAGACCCTTTGCTCACCTCCCCGAAGGCCCCTCGGCCGATCACCTTCAAGATCTCAAAGTCATCTCTCTGCAGCTGCAGCTCTTTCACCTTTGCTACGAAGGGGCTGACTGAGGGCACACAAAGTGGGGCTCAGAGAGCCTGCAGGGAGGCTCTCTCTCACCTGCAGCTCCCACAAGGCCAGGGCAGGGATGACCTCCCCAGGGATGGCCTCTGGCCAAGGGGTTGACAGGAGCTGCAGCCCATTCAGCCACGATCAGGAAGCGTGGAAGGTGGGGTCCCGGCTTGGCTGACTACCTGGCCCCCCGGAATCCATGGTTCCCTGGACACCTGTCCCCAGATTCCAGGTGGCCTCTATCCCAGGGGCTGATGGGATTTGTAGTTCTCCCCAGCCTGGGGGCTGACCATGGCTGGCCAGGTCACCCTGGAATGATGGGGATACCATTCCCACCCCCAGCTCACAGTTCTTGGCCCTTTAGCAGGACCAGGCCAGGGCCTGTCTTGGGAAACTGGACCGGCAACATTCCTTGTCCCCAGAGAGGCTTCTCTGCCACTGAGGAGCTGTGGGTCCCTCTGTAGGCGAAGAGGTACTTGGCTGGAGTGAGGCCTCGGGCGGCCCCGGAGGACAGGTCGGGCATGGTTCTATGGGGCTCTGGGCAGGCAGGCTCTGTGCTCCCCGTGTGGGGCCTCCTCAGGCCGGAGGCACAGTGAGGTCTGCCCAGGTTCTCACAAGACTCAAAAACAGGGCCAAAACACCTTTCCCTGGCGCCCAACGCTGGCACCTGAGGGTGTGAGTGCTCAGGATCTCCTCCAGGCCTGACCAGCCCTACGACTCTGAGCCCTGCCTCGCTCTCTGGACCTGCATCTGGCCACGAACCTCCTCCTTAGAGTCCCTGACACTCCCAGGAGGGACATGTCCAGCCACTCCCTGGCCCTTCCAGGCCTGGAGGAGCCCCAGGCCTGTGGGAGGGAATTGGAGCCTGGAAACTTAGGGAGGTGAGGGGGTGCAGCAGGGGTTGGGGGCAGCTACAGTCTGGCTCCTTGCCTCAGTTTCCCCCTGCCAGCAGGTAAACTCCCTGCCATCTGGGCAGGTCTGTGGTTGGGACAGAGAGCTGCTCCACAGGTTTGTCAGGCAGAACCCCCCCAGCATGGGTGGTGTGGAAACCTCGTTACAGAAATTGTCTTTTTCCTGGGTCCATGTGCGCAGCTGGGGAGGAGCAGCTGCAGCTCTGCAAGGGGGAACCCGAGGTGAGGGTGGCTACCCATCAGCCAGACAGGGGCCAAAGCCTGGGGCCCATAGCCAGGAGGACCCAGGCCCCCAGGACAGGCGGCCCAGTCCCCTTGCCTTGCTGCAGGGATGGGGGCTCTGGGCAGGAGCAGGGACAAGTTGGGGCAGGAGCCGAGTGAGTCACCTCTCTGTGAGTTACCTGGGGAGATGTCAACAGACAGGCCCCCACGCTGGGGTCCAGGGCAGAGGTGCCAGAGGCAGGCAGGGAGGAGCACACGTGTGTGTGGGCATCACAGGGGGTGATGACAACATAGTCAGACACACACACGTAAGGTGCAGGAGTACCAGGCAGACAGGTGGGCAGCAGAGGCAGGGGCCCTCTGACTGCCCTCACCCCAGAGGAAAGGGCTGGCACTGGGCCCAACTCACCGGCATGTCTCACAGGCCCCTAACCGTGCCAGGTTGGGCCTCGTGCCTGCCCAGATCTCAGGAGTGCCAGGAATGCTAGTCGCCCACTGGGCAAACACTCGCCTCACCCCGCCCTCCAAGCCAGGCCCCCATGTCCTTCCCCCATGGCCTGGCCGGGTGTGACTAGGTAGCCCTGGGGGTGGCACCAGTGCCCACACTGGATTCAGGGTCATCCCAGGCCAGCCACTCCCAGTGACTCAGATGAGTCAATGCCAGGAAGGGGTGCAGACCCACCTCCATCCAGCCCCCTTCCCCAGCCCTGGGGAGCAGCCCTCAGGAGGCCTGGCCAGACGCTTGCGCACAAAGGGCCTGAGGTTGGTTCCTGTGTCCAGTCTTGGGTGGTCTGGTGTGCAGGGAAATGGAAGTGTGGGGTGGGGTGGGCGGGGGATGCCTGCAAGTGTGCACTACCTATGGATCTGTGAGCGGAAGCAGACAAGTGTGTATCAGATCCAGCGTGGGTGCGGGGGTCGGCAGGGTTCCCTGGGTCTCTCCAGGAGCTGCACGTGAGTGTCTCAGTGTGTCTGTGGAATGTGGGAGCCAGAGAAAGCATGTTTGTCAGTGGGTCACATGCACAGGGGTCTCCGTGTGAGAGGCTGTGTTCTCACAGGTCATGAGGTGACTCTGTGTGGAGCGTGTACTGTGTACATGTGTCTGGGATCTACACCTGGGGCCAAGTTTCTGTGTGTCTGAGTGAGATGTGCGTGGTGCACACGTGCCATGTTCTGGGAGTGGGAACAAGTGTGTGTGTGAATCTGAATAAGGGTAAAGTGTGCAGGTGACTGAGAGGGCCGGGGTCTGGTGGCACGTAACAGGGCCAGTGCGGGTCGTCTGGGAGGGGGGGGGAAACCTGTGGGAGTGCGGCTCCCCGCGGGAGGGTCTGTGGGCGTGGAGCACGGAGGGAGAGGCTCCTGGTGCGGTGTCCCTCGGGCCAGCCCCCCCACGGTCCCTCCCGGGCCACTCACCCCAGCTCAGGAACTGCGCCACGTTGCGCTCCCGCCGCAGGGGGGCGCTGCTGAGCTCTTGGTGCAGCCCCAGCAGCAGATCCAGGAGGCCGTCGAGCCCCGGGCCGCCGCCGGCCTCGCCCCGCGCCAGCCGCTCCAGCGCGCGCAACCGCCGCTCCATGGCTGCGGCCGGAATCTAGAGTCGAACCGCCCGCATGCCTGCCCGTCGGTCCGTCCGTCTGTCGGTCCGCGCGTCCTCCCCC
>RJWK010058853.1:0-13750 GCA_004363435.1 Platanista minor
ATTGTCATTTGTTTCTAGGTATTTTTTGATTTCCTCTTTGATTTCTTCAGTGATCTCTTGCTTATTAATAGCATATTGTTTAACCTCCCTGTTTTTGTATTTTTTACAGGTTTTTTTTCCTGTAATTGATATCTAGTCTCATAGCATTGTGGTCGGAAATGATACTTGATACAATTTCAGTATTCTTAAATTTACCGAGCCTTGATTTGTAACCCAATATATGATCTATCCTGGTGAATGTTCTGTGTGTATGTAAGAAGAAAGTGCATTCTGTTGTTTTTGGATGGAATGTCCTATAAATATCAATTAAGTCCATCTTGTTTAATGTATCACTTAAAGCTTGTGTTTCCTTATTTATTTTCATTTTGGATGATCTGTCCATTGGTGAAAGTGGGCTGTTAAAGTCCACTACTCTTATTGTGTTACTATCAGCTTCCCCTAATATGGCTGTTAGCATGTGCCTTATGTATTGAGGTGCTCCTATGTTGGGTGGATAAATATTTACAATTGTTATATCTTCTTCTTGGATTGATCCCTTGATCATTATGTAGTGTTCTTGTCTCTTGTAATAGTTTTTATTGTAAAGTCTATTTTATCTGATATGAGATTTGTTACTCCATCTTTCTTTTGATTTCCATTTGCATGGATTATCTTTTTCTAACCCTTCTCTTTCAGTCTGTATGTATCCCTAGGTCTGAAGTGGGTCTCTTGTACAAAGCATATATATGGGTCTTGTTTTTGTATCCATTCAGCCAGTCTATGTCTTTTGGTTGGAGCATTTAATCCATTTACATTTAATGTTATTATTTATATGTATGTTCCTATTACCATTTTGTTAATTGCTTAGGATTTGTTACTGTAGGTCCTTTCCTTCTCTTGTATTTCCTGTCTAGAGAAGTTCCTTTAGCATTTGTTGTAAAGCTGGTTTGGTGGTGCTGAGTTCTGCTAGTTTTTGCTTCTCTGTAAATGTTTAATTTCTCTGTCCAATCTGAATGAGATCCTTGCTGGGTAGAGTAATCTTGGTTGTCGGTTTTGCCCTTTCATCACTTTAAATATGTCCTGCCACTCCCTCCTGGCTTGCAGAGTTTCCGCTGAAAGATCAGCTGTTAACCTTATGGGGATTCCCTTGTATGTTATTTGTTGCTTTTCCTTGGCTGCTTTTAATATTTTTTATTTGTGTTTCATTTTTGGTAGTTTGATTAATATGTGTCTCGGTGTGTTTCTCCTTGTATTTATCCTGTTTTGGAGTTTCTGCTTCCTGGACTTGATTTACTATTTCCTTTCCCATATTAGGGAAGTTTTCAACTATAATCTCTGGCTCACTCTATCCCGGGGAGGGAGAGGTACCGAATGCAGGGCGAGCCTGCAGTGGCAGAGGCTGGCATGACGTTGCAACAGCCTGAGACACATGCCGTGTGTTTTCCTGGGGAAGTCATCCCTGGATCATGAGACCCTGCCAGTGGCAGGCTGCACAGGTTCCCGGGAGGGGAGGTGTGGATAGTGATATGTGCTTGCACACAGGATTCTTGGTGGCTGCAGCAGCCGCATTAGCATTTCATGCCTGTCTCCAGTGTCTGTGCTGATAGCTACAGCTTGTGCTCCTCTCTAAAGCTCATTTAGATGGTGTTCTGAATCCCCTCTCCTCACACACCCCAAAACAATCATCTCTTGCCTCTTAGGCAGGTCTAGACGTTTTTCCCAGACTCCCTCCCAGCTAGCTGTGGCACACTAGCCCCCTTCAGGCTGTATTCATGCAGCCAACCCCAGTCCTCTCCCTGGGATCTGACCTCCAAAGTCCGAGCCTCAGCTCCCAGCCCCCACCTGACCCCGCAGGTTAGCAAGACAAGCCTCTTAGACTGGTGAGTGCTGGTCAGCACTGATCCTCTGTGTGGGAATCTCTCCACTTTGCCCTCTGCACCCCTGTTGTTGCACTCTCCTCCATGGCTCTGAAGCTTCCTTTCCCCCCCAGCCCCGCCACTGCCCACACCCTGTCTCCACAGTGAAGGGGCTTACTAGTGTTTTGACATTTTCCTCCTTCAGAGCTCCCTTTCCAAGGTGCAGGCCCCGTCCCTATTCTTTTGTCTCTGATTTTTTCTTTTTTCTTTTGTCCTACCCAGGTACCTGGGGAGTTTCTTTTCTTTTGGGAAGTCTGAGGTCTTCTGCAAGAGTTCAGTAGGTGTTCTGTAGTAGTTGTTCCATATGTGGATGTATTTTTTATGTATTTTCAGGGAGGAAGGTGATCTCCACATCTTACTCCTCAACCATATTGAACATCATCTGTGCTGATACCTTTCTTTCCTTGAATTTCAGGCTAGTTGTTTACACCACAACCTTAACTTTCTGATAGTTTAAAGGTGAATTATAAATTTGCATTCTGTCTGTCTGATTTTTCTTGTTGTTCAATTGGGAAATAAACTCTTTTCAGTTTTCTATATCCTTTAACTTATTTGATCAGAATCAACAAAGTGGATCCCAGGTAATGGTATTACACTTGAAACTCTTGTCTCATAGGGTGCCACAGACAAAGGCCTTGCACTCAGTACTTCAGATCAGAGTCCCTTGTGTGAAATGGCTATGCAGACACCTCAGCTTCTCTGGATAAGCACTACGCACAATGCTCCACTACTGCTGTTTTATTGGTGTGTCTATTTCTCCATACATTTCTGTCAGTATTTGCTTCATATATATTTAGGTGTTCTGAAATTGGGTGCATATATTTATAATGGTTACATCCTTCTTTTTGTTGACCCTTTTACCATTTTATAATGTCATTTGTCTCTTGTGACAGTTTTTGACTTGAACTCTATTTTGTCTGATATAAATATAACCATTCCTGCTCTTTCTTGGTTACTGTTTTCATATAATATCTTTTCTCATGTTTTAATTTTCTACATATGTATGTCCTTAAATCTGAGGTGAGTTTCTTATAGATAGCATATATTTGTGTTTTATTTTTTTATCCATTCAGCCACTCTATAACATTTTATTGAGGAGTTTCATCCATTTATACATTGAAGGTAATTTTCAATGGTAAAAGATTTACTACTGCCACTTTATAATTGTTTTCTGTTCATCTTTTACTTCTTCAGTATGTATTTTTCTCCCTTACTGCCTTTTTTTCCTGTTTTAATTTCACTTTATTTTTTAACATCTTTATAATTTCTGTACACTATTGTGTTAGTTTCTGCTGTATAACAAAGTGAATCAGCTATATGTATACATATATCACCATATCCTCTCCTTCTTGGATCTCCCTCCCACTCCCCCTATCCAACCCCACTAGGTGGCCATACAGCACCAAGATGATCGCCCTGTGGTATGCAGTTGCTTCCCAATAGCTATCTATTTTACATTTGGTAGTGTATATATGTCAATGCTACTCTCTCAGGTCGTCCAGCTTCCCCTTCCCCCTCCCTGTGTCCTCAACTCCATTCTCTACATCTGCATCTTTATTCCAGTCCTGCCCCTAGGTTTGTCAGAACCATTTTATTTTTTTTAGATTCCATATATATGTGTTATCCTATGGTATCTTTTATTCTCTTTCTGAGTTACTTCACTCTATATAACAGACTCTGGGTGCACCCACCTCATTATAAATAACTCAATTTCGTTTTGACTTATGGCTGAGTAATATTCCATTCTATGTATGTGCAATATCGTCTATATCCGTTCATCTGTTGATGGACACATAGGCTGCTTGCATGTCCTGGCTATTGTAAATAGTGTTGTAATGAACATAGTGGTACACAAATCTTTTCGAATTATGGATTTCTTAGGTTATATGCCCAGTAGTAGGATTGCTGGGTCGTATGGTAGTTCTATTTTTAGTTTTTTAAGGAAACTCCATACTGCTCTCCATAATGGCTGTATCAGTTTACATTCCCACCAACAGTGCAAGAAGGTTCCCTTTTCTCCACACCCTCTCCAGTATTTATTGTTTGTAGATTTTTTGATGATTGCCATTCTAACCAGTGTGAGGTGATACCTTTTTGTAGTTTTGATTTATATTTCTCTAAATGATTAGTGATATTGAACATCTTTTCATGTGTTTGTTGGCAATCTGTATATTTTCTTTGGAGAAATGTCTATTTAGATCTTCTGTCAATTTTTGGATTTGGTTGTTTGTTTTATTGAAATTGAGCTTTATGTACTGCTTGCATATTTTGGAGATTAATCCTGTGTCAGTTGCTTTGTTGGCACATATTTTCTCCCATTCTGAGGGTTGTCTTTTTGTCTTGTTTATGGTTTCCTTTGCTGTGCAAAAGCTTTGAAGTTTAATTAGGTCCCATTTGTTTATTTTTGGTTTTATTTCCATTTCTCTAGGAGGTTGGTCAAAAAGGATCTTGCTATGATTTATGTCGAAGAGTTTTCTGCCTAAGTTTTCCTCTAAGAGTTTTATAGTGTTTGGCCTTACATTTAGGTCTTTAATCCATTCTGATTTTATTTTTGTGTTTGGTGTCAGGGAGTGTTCTAATTTCATTCTCTTACATGTAGCTGTCCAGTTTTCCCAGCACCACTTATTGAAGAGGCTTCCTTTTTTCCATTGTATATTCTTGCCTCCTTTATCAAAGATAAGGTGACCATATGTGCGTGGGTTTATCTCTGGGCTTTCTATCCTATTTCGTTTATCTATGTTTCTGTTTTTGTGCCAGTAACATAGTGTCTTGATGAATGTAGCTTTGTAGTATTGTCTGAATTCAGGGAGCCTGATTCCTCCAGCTCCGTTTTTCTTTCTCAAGATTGCTTTGGCTATTTGGGGTCTTTTCTGTTTCCATAAATTGTGAATTTTTTTCTTCTTTTTCTTTGAAAGGTGCCATTGGTAGTTTGATAGCGATTGCTTTGGATCTATAGATTGCTTGTGTAGTATAGTCATTTTGACAATAGTAATTCTTCCCTTCCAAAAACATGGTATATCTCTCCATCTGTTTGTATCTTATTTAATTTTTTTCATCAGTGTCTTATAGTTTTCTGCATACAGGTTTTTGTCTCCTTAAGTAGGTTTATTCATCAGTATTTGATTCTTTTTGTTGCAGGGATAAATGGAAGTTTTTCAATAATTTCTATTTTGGGTATTTCATCATTAATGTATAAAAATGCATGAGATTTCTGTGCATTAATTTTGTATCCTGCTACTTTACCAAATTCATTGATTAGCTCTAGTAGGTTTCTGGTAGCATCTTTTTGATTCTATATGTATATTATCATGTTATCTGTAAAAAGTGACAGTTTTTATTTCTCTTTTTCTGATTTGGATTCCTTTTATTTCTTTTTCTTCTCTGATTGCTGTGGCTAAAACTTCCAAAACTATGTTGACTAATAGTTGTGATAGTGGGCATGCTTGTCTTATTCCTGATCTTAGAGGAAATGCTTTCTGTTTTTCACTATTGAGAATGTTGTTGGATGTGGGTTTTTCGCATATAGCCTTTATTATGTTCAGGTAGGTTCCCTCTATGCCTACTTTCTGGGGAGTTTTTATCTAAATGGGTGTTGAATATTGTCAAAAGCTTTTTCTGCATCTATTGAGATTATCACAATGTTTTTACCATTCAATTTGTTAATATTGTGTATCATGATTGACTAGAATATATTGAAGAATCCATGCATTCCTGGGATAAACCCCACTTGATCATATTGTATGATCCGTTTACTGTGCTTTTGGATTCTGTTTACTAGTGTTTTGTTGAGGATTTTTGCATCTATTTTCATCAGTGATATTGGTCTGTAGTTTTCTTTTTTTGTGACATCTTTGTCTGACTTTGGCATAAGGGTGATGGTGGCCTCATAGAATGAGTTTGGGAGTGTGTCTCCCTCTGCTATATTTTGGAAGAGTTTGAGATGGATAGGTGTTAGCTCTTCTCTAAATGTTTGATAGAATTCGCCTGTGAGGCTATCTGGTCCTGGGTTTCTGTTTTTTGGAAGATTTTTTGTCATAGCTTCAATTTCATTGCCTGTTATTCCTTTGTTTATATTTTCTATTTCTTCCTGGTTCAGTCTCAGAAGTTGGTGCTTTTCTAAGAATTTGTCCATTTCTTCCAGTTTGTCCATTTTATTGGGATATAGTTACTTGTAGTAATCTCTCAGGATCCTTTGTATTTCTGCAGTGTCAGTTATTTCTCCTTTTTCATTTCTAATTCTTTTGATTTGAGTCTTCTGCATTTTTATCCTGATGAGTCTCACTAATGATTTTTCAATTATGTTTATCTTATCAGAGAACCAGCTTTTAGTTTTATTGATATTTGCTATTGTTTCCTTCATTTCTTTTTCATTTATTTCTGATCTGATCTTTATAATTTCTATCCTTCTGCTAACTTTGTTTTTTTGTTTTTGTTTTTGTTTTTCTTTCTCTAATTGCTTTAGGTGTAACGTTAGGTTGTTTATTTGTGGTGTTTCTTGTACTGTGATTTAGGATTGTATTGCAATAAACTTCCCTCTTAGAACTGCTTTTGCTGCATCCCATAGGTTTTGGGTCATCATGTTTTCATTATTATTGGTTTCTAGGTATTTTTTGATTTCCTCTTTGATTTCTTCAGTTATCTCTTGCTTATTAATAGCATATTGTTTAGCCTCCATGTGCTTGTATTTTTTTACAGTTGTTTTTTCCTATAATTGATATCTAGTCTCATAGTGTGGTGGTCAGAATAGATACCTGATATGATTTCAATTTTCTTAAATTTACCAAGGCTTGATTTGTAACCCAAGATATGATCTGTCCTGGAAAATGTTCTCCATACACATGAGAAGAAAGTATATTCTGTTGTTATTGGATGGAATGTCCTATAAATATGAATTAAGTCCATCTTATTGAATGTGTCATTTAAAGCTTGTGTTTCCTTATTTATTTTCATTTTGGACGATCTGTCCATTGTTGAAAGTGGGATGTTAAAGTCCACTACTCTTATTGTGTTACTATCAGCTTCCCCTTTAATGGCTGTTAACATGTGCCTTATGTATTGAGGTGCTCCTATGTTGGGTGGATAAATATTTACAAGTGCTTTATCTTCTTCTTGGATTGATCCCTTGATCATTACATACTGTCCTTGTCTCTTGTAATAGTCTTTATTGTAAAGTCTACTTTATCTGATATGAGATTTGTGACTCCAGCTTTCTTTTGATTTCCATTAGCATGGAATATCTTTCTCCATCCCCTCACTTTCAGTCTGTATGTGTCCCTAGGTCTGAGGTGGGTCTCTTTTAGACGGCATATATTCAGATCTTGTTTTTGAACCCATTCAGCCAGTCCATGTCTTTTGGTTGGAGCATTTAATCCATTTACATTTAAGGTAATTATTGATATGTATGTCCCTATTACCATTCTCTTAATTGTTTTGGGTTTGTTTTTGTAGATCACTTCCTCTTCTTGTGTTTCCTTCCTAGAGGAGTTCCTTTAGCTTTTGTTGTAGAGTTAGTTTGGTGGTGCTGAATTCTCTTAGATTTTCTTGTCTGTAAAGATTTTAATTTCTCCATCAAATCTGAATGAGTTACTTGCTGGGTAGAATAATCTTGGTTGTGGGTATTTCCCTTTCAATACTTTTAATATGTCTTGCCATTCCTTTCTTGCTTGAAGAGTTTCTGCTGAAACTTCAGCTCTTAACCTTATGGGGATCCCCTTGTATGTAATTTGTTATTTCTCCCTTGCTGCTTTTAATATTTTTTCTTTGTATTTAATTTTTGATAGTTTGATTAATATGTGTCTTGGAGTGTTTCTCCTTTCATTTAACCTGTTGGGGACTCTCTGCACTTCCTGTAAATGGCTGAATATTTCTCTTCTGATGTTAGGGATGTTTTCAACTATACTCTCTGCAAATAATTTCTCATACCCTTTCTTTTCCTCTTATTCTTCTGGCGCCCCTGTAATTTGATTGTTGGTGTGTGTAATGTTGTCCCAGAGGTCTCTGAGACTGCCCTCAATTATTTTCATTCTTTTTTCTTTATTCAGCTCTCTGATAGTTATTTACCCTATTTTATCTTCCAGGTAAGTTATCCGTTCTTCTGCCTCAGTTATTCTGCTATTGATTCCTTCTAGAGGATTTTAATTTCATTTATTATGTTATTCTTGATTGTTTGTTTGTTCTTTAGTTCTTCTAGGTTTTTATTAAACATTTCTTGTGTTTTCTCCATTTTGTTTCCAAGATTTTGATCATCTTTACTATCATTCCTCTGAATTATTTTTCAAGTAGACTGCCTATTTCCTCTTCATTTGTTTGATCTGATGTTTTTTTACCTTGCTCCTTCTTCTGTTGAATAATTTTCTGTCTTCTCATTTTGTTTAACTTACTGTGTTTGGGTTCTCCTTTTCGCAGGCTGCAGGTTCGTAGTTCCCATTGTTTTTGGTGTCTGTGCCCAGTGGGTGAGGTTGATTCAGTGGGTTGTGTAGGTTTTCTTGTAGATAGGACTGGTGCCGGTGTTTTGGTAGGTGGGGATGTATATTGTATTGCTGGTGGGCATGGCCACATCTGGTTGTGTGTTTGTTGTGTCTGTGAACTTAATATTATTTTAGGTAGCATATCTGATAATGGGTGGGGTTCTGTTCCTGTCTTGCTAATTGTTTGGCCTGGGGCATCCAGAGCTGGAATTTGCTGGCCGTTGGGTGGAGCTAGGTCTCATCATTGAGATGGATATCTCTGGGGGAGCTCTCACTGACTGATATTATGTAGGGCCAGAGTTCTCTGGTGGTCCAATATCCTGACCTTGGCTCTCCCACTTCAGAGGCTCAGGTCTGACACCAGGCTGGAATACCAAGACCCTGTCAGGTGCACAGCTCAGAAGAAAAAAAGAGAAAAAAATAGAAAGAAAAATAAAATAAGAAAAATAAGTATTAAAATTTTAAAAATTAAAAATAAAAAATAATAATTAAAAAGAAGAGAGCAACCAAACCAATAAACAAATCCACCAATGATAAAGTGCTAAAAACTATACTAAATAAGCATAAAAATCAAAAACAAACCAGTCACAGACAGCAAACCTCAAGTCTACATTTCCTCCCAAAGTCCACTGCCTCAGTTTTTGGATGATTCATTGTCTATTCAGGTATTCCATAGATGCAGGGTACATCAAGTTGACTGTGGGGATTTAATCCACTGCTCCTGCAGCTGCTGGGAGAGATTTCCCTTTCTCTTCTTTGTTTGCACAGCTCCTGATCTTCAGCTTTGGTTTTGTCTCCACCTCTTCTTATAGGTCGCCCTCAGGAATCTGTTCCCACCCATACAGGACAAGATTAAAACAGCGGTTGATTAAGGGGCCCTTGCTCATTCGGGCTATGGGGAGAGAGGGGTACAGTAGTTATAACTGAAATGTGAGGTGAGCCTATGGTGGCAGAGGCTGGCATGACATTGCAACAGCCTGAAACACGCTGTGTGTTCTCCTGGGGAATTTGTTCCTGGATCATGGGACCCTTTCACTGGCGGATTCACAGGCTCCCAGGAAGGGAGGTGTGGATAGTGACCTGTGCTTGCACACAGGATTCTTGGTGGCTGCAGCAGCCACGTTAGTGTTTCATGCTCGTCTCTGGTGTCTGCGTTGATAGCCATGGCTTGTGCCCGTCTCTGGAGCTCATTTAGGCGGTGCTCTGCCTTCTGTGGGCAGACTGAAGAGGAAGGAATCCCCTCTCCTCATGCACCCCGAAACAATGGTGTCTTGCTTCTTAGGCAAGTCCAGACATTTTCCCGGACTCCCTCCCAGCTAGCTGTGGAACACTAGCCCCCTTCAAGCTATGTTCATGCAGCTTACCCCAGTCCTCTCCCTGGGATCTGACCTCCGAAGCCTGATCCTCAGATCCCATGCCCCACCCAGAGGTTTGTCTGGGTGAGCAGACAAACCTCTCAGCCTGGTGAGTGCTAGTCGGGACCAATCCTCTGTTCAGGAATCTATCTGCTTTGCTCTCTGAACTTCTGCTGCTGCTCTCTCCTCTGTGGCTCCAAAGTTTCCCCTCCATCCAACCCCCATATCTACCAGTGAAGGGTCTTCCTAGTGTGTGGAAACTTTTCCTTCTTCACAGCTCCCTCCCAGAGATGCAGGTCCCGTCCCTATTTCTTGTCTCTGTTTTTTTCTTTTTTTTTTCTTTTGCCCTACCCAGGTATGTTGGTATTTTCTTGCCTTGTGGGAAGTCTGAGGTCTTCTGCCAGCATTCAGTAGGTGCTCTGTAGGAGTTGTTCCACATGTAGATTTTTTTTTGATGTATTTGTGGGAGGGAATGTGAACTCCACATCTTACTCCTCTGTAATCTTGAAGGTCCCCCCTCCCTTCCTGTCTTACTTTATGTTTTTGATTTTTTTTTGTATTGATATGGTTTGAGTCCTTTCACTTTTTCTTTTGTATAACTTTTATATGTACTTTTGTGCAGTTACTCTAGGGTTTACATAAAATATCTTAAAGTTATCACCATCTATTTTAAGCTGATGTCAACTTAAAGGCATTTGTATACAGTAACTGCCTACTACTTCTCCAACACTCACTTAACTTACAGTTTTCATAATTTACATCTCTTCTTACTACATATCATTTAGCATACTTTTTAGTTATAGTTATTTTTAATAAGTTTGTCTTTTAACTTTTATATTAGAATTAGAATTATTTTACTCACCACCACTATGGTAATACAGAATTATGCATTTGTCTATATATTTATCTTTACCAATGAGTTTCATACATCCTCATACTATCATTTTGCTGTTTAGCTTCTTTGCTTTCAACTTGAAGAAATTAGTTTAGCATTTCTTGACATGTCTAGTAGTGATGGACTCTCACAACTTTTGTTTGTCTGGAAAAATCTATCTCTCCTTCATTTCTGAAGGAGAGTTTTTTTCAAGTATAGCATTCTTGGTTGAAATATTTTTTGTTTCATAACTTTGAATATATTATCCCAGTGCCTTCTGGCCTGAGAAATTTCTGCTGAAAATTCTACGATAAATTTATTGGGATTCTGTTCAATGGGGTGAGTCATTTTCTTTTGCTACTTTCACAATTCTTCCCCAATCTTTGACTGTTAATAATTTGATTATAATATTTTTCAGAGTGGATTTCAATGAGTTCATCTTATTTTGTCTCCTTTGGTCCTCTTGGACCTGGATATCCATTTTCTTCCCCAGATTTGTGAAGTTTTCAGCCACATTTTATTTGAGTATGCTTTCTGATTCTTTCTCTTTTCTCCTTCTGGGACTCCCATAATGTATACTCCCATAATATGTAGTTTTGATTGTGCCTTCTAATTCTGTTAAGATTTCTTCACTCTTCTCTTGATCATACATCACTGTCTCATAGGTAGGGATTCTGTCAATATGTTGTCCTAGGGCTTTCCTTGTGGCACAGTGTTTAAGGATCTGCCTGACAATGCAAGGGACATAGTTTCAAGCCCTGATCCAGGAAGATGCTGCATACCACAGAGCAATTAAGCCCATGAGCCACAACTGCTGAGCCCACATGCCACAACTACTGAAACCTGTGTGCCTAGAGCCTGTGTCCACAACTAGAAGCCACCACAATGAGAAGCTCATGCAGCACAGCGAAAAGTAACCCCCACTTGCCGCAACTAGAGAAAGCCGACATGAAGCAACGAAGACCCAACACAGCCAAAAATAAATAAATAAATTTATTAAAAAAAAAAAAAAGATGTTGTCCTAAACCACCCTGTTGGCTGCAGTGGGTCTGATTTCATGTTCACCAGGGGTGCAGGAGCCTTTAAATTAGTTTCTGGATTTTTCCCAAAGAGAATTTATCCTTGAGTTACTGCTGAATTGATGTGCTTGTGAGGTGAAGGAGGGTTCAGGTCTTCATACTACACTTGCTGACTTCACTCTCTTGGCAGTGACTGAGTCTTATTCATCCTTGTAACAATGATGTCCAGCAAAACCTAGGACTTAATGAGCTCTCCAATTTTAAAATTGACTATTGATCGAATGTTTGCTTTCAATGACTGAGTACATTTGTCCTGAATTGCATACATTTTAAACTAAGTGCCTTAACATCATAAATTTTAAAAAATACAGACTACACACAAATAAAGATATACAGCTACTTAAAGTAAATGTTATAATTCTTAAGTGTGGTACTTATCGTGCATTAGAGCCAAATATTTCCTGTGGGAAAACACAGATGTAAAATTATAACTGAGAATTTATGATTTTGTATGTAATTAATCATACATTTTTAGAAACACATTTTATGTATAAGTAAAGATCAAAGTGTATTATTCCCCCTTTTCTTCTTTTTGAGATGTTTATTGAAGGAGAGTCCTAGAAAGGATTTTGAAAGGTCATTAACCCACCATCCATTACATTTAAACAAGACAAAAACTATAAGAGGCTTAAAGAGGCTACCTTTGGTAGTATGAAATCTTTTGACTTCTAATTCCCTTTATAAAAGCAAATCAGTAGAAAATATTATAATAGTATATATATATTTTTTTATTTTCAAGACATTTTGCAGTTTTTTCTTTTAAAATACTAAATTTATTTCTCCCTCTCCAGGTAAATTCTAGTATATACAAATCATAATGTAGTTCATTGCAACTGTAGTAATCCAACAGTGTTTTGCTAATTATTTCCACATATTTTTTTTTTTTTTTTTTTTTTGCAGTACGTGGACCTCTCACTGTTGTGGCCTCTCCCATTGTGGAGCACAGGCTCTGGACACACAGGCTTAGTGGCCATGGCTCACAGGCCCA
This sequence comes from Platanista minor, assembly GCA_004363435.1. Classification (NCBI taxonomy): domain Eukaryota; kingdom Metazoa; phylum Chordata; class Mammalia; order Artiodactyla; family Platanistidae; genus Platanista; species Platanista minor. The sequence goes on from RJWK010058853.1 coordinate 12,659, forward strand.
GCCACTCCGTGGCATGTGGGATCTTCCCAGACTGGGGTATGAACCCGTGTTCCCTGCATCGGCAGGCAGACTCTCAACCACTGCGCCAACAGGGAAGCCCTCCACAGATTTTTATGCATAAAGTTCACACTTAATAAAGAAATCAAGAATAAAAATAGGCTCACAAAATATTTTATCACAAATATGTATTAAATATTTTTACGTCTCCTAATTACACAAATTCCTTGTTATAACATCATAGATTAATGAAGATACACCAGTTTACATGCCTGAATTTATAATATGTAATTATAACTATGTTGCATTCTTATATTTATATTGATTTTGTATCCTATAACTTTAATAAATTTGTTTCTTCTAAGTTTTTAAATTAATTTTTACTTTTTATTGTAAGATTTCAAACATACCAAAAAAAGTTGACAGAATAGAATAAATAACTATACATGTACCTATCCTATCAGTTACACCTGACTGTCATCAGCCCATGGTCAGTCCTGCCTATAAACTCCTCATCCATGCCTTCTAACTTATATAAATACTTTTTTACATCTTGATTGGAGTATAATTGCCTTACAATGGTGTTAGTTTCTGCTTTATAACAAAGTGAATTAATAATACGTATACATATGTTCCCATATCTCCTCCTTCTTGCATCTCCCTCCCTCTCACCCTCCCTATCCCACCCATCCAGGTGATCACAAGCACCAAACTTATCTCCCTGTGCTATGTGGCTGCTTCCCACTAGCTATCTATTTTATGTTTGGTAGTGTATATATGTCCATGCCACTCTCTCAATTTATCACAGCTTACCCCTCCCCCTCCCCATATCCTCAAGTCCATTCTCCAGTAGGTCTGTGTCTTTATTCCCGTCCTGCCCCTAGGTTCTTCATGACATTTCTTTTTTTTCTTAGATTCCATATATATGTGTTAGCATACGGTATTTGTCTTTCTCTTTCTGACTTACTTCACTCTGTATGACAGACTCTAGGTCCATCCACCTCACTATAAATAACTACATTTCATTTCTTTTTATGGCTGAGTAATATTCCATTGTATATATGTGCCACATCTTCTTTATCCATTCATCCGATG
>RJWK010058854.1:0-13750 GCA_004363435.1 Platanista minor
ATTTGATCCTTGCTGAGAACACGAGCTCTGAGCAGGCACAGCCATGGTACTCACCGTGGGGAGGGGCCTGACCTGGATCAGGTGCTCTTGTGTCGGGTGAGAGTGTGGCCACCTCGGGGGGTGCCGTGCAGGAGCGGACGCGGTCCTGGGACATGCTGCAAAACCCGAGGAACCGGTGCCTCGGTCCTCGTAGGTCTCAGGGCCCATCGAGGGGGTGCCCTGCAAAAGCAAGTACAGAAGTGACATAAAGAGTGGGTGTTTCCAAAGGCGTCCAGGTAACTGCTTGGGACAAATGAGCACCTGCTGCATTTCTACCCACTTTTGTGGGGTCCCTGCGGGCTGGTAGAGGGGACAGTGGGATGACTGTGGCCTCAGGCTCTTGGACCCTGAGCACCTGGGCTACCGAGAACACTGCCTAGTCTCTGGTCCTGCACTCCTGTCCCCATGGACGGTGTCCTGAGACATAGGATCTAGACCCTCCCCCCTGCCCCCTCCCCAGCTTTTTCTTGTCTATCTCTTGATGTTGGAGGGATTCTCAAGCACAGGGTGTGTCCCTGGGCACCTCCCGGAGAGCAAATTTGTCACCAGGATTTGGTGCTCCCCTGACTTGTTGGCCACCGTAGAGGAGCTAAGATGGGATCAGATGATCATTTCTAAGACTAGGTGAGTCACACAGGTGAATCCATGGTGCCCTCTGAACTGTTCCCCTGCCAGTTTATAACAGGGCCGCGTCTCGGAGGAAAATTTAAAGATAAAACTACGTAAGAAAAAGAATGAAATGTTAATGTTTAAAGAAGACCTTGGGGCAGCGAGAAAATCATGCAAACACTTGGGCGATAAAAGGACATACATAATCCCCTGTCCCCCGAGAACAGCTGGTAAAAAAAAAATAAGCAACTTCAGGCAATTTCTTGTTCTGGGGAACAATGGCCAGGAATCCATCTGAGGGATGAGTTGGGTCGGATACCTCAGGGAAAGACAAGGAAAATACCTGATTCTAGTTCCAAGTTCCCATTCTGCCCCAAGGGGAGATGTATTCTCCCACGTTTAACAGTTCTGCCCTAATTTTCAGCCCAATGTGTGCGTTTCCTGCATGATGTGGGAATGAAGTTCATGTAGATTTGGCTGTAGGTTTTCCTCGAAATGCCTGAGGACAGCCCTACTCCTGTGGTTTTGAGGGTGATGGTGGCACACGGCTAAATACTCGGTGGTAGCAGACGGCGGCATTGAGACAACTCGCCTTTGTCAGCCTCCCCGTGGTGGCTTAATGCCCTGGAGCGTGTGATTCTCATCCTTTTGGATGGTTTGTCTTCATCCTTTGGGTCAGGAGCTGTCTCTCCCCATCAGGTGTAACCGTGGTCTGGGCGACTGCTGGCAGGGTGAAGCAGCTGCAAACCTAACACTGGGCTCCTGGGCAGCAAAGCCCCTCCCTTAGTTATTTCTGGGGTCCCCAGGGAAGTTGCACGAGACAGCGTTCCTGCCAACAGGAGCCCCATTATCAGACTTGAGGAGGAAAAGTGGGGGGATTGAGAACTTTCAAACCGAGGTGCTGGGTGAGTGTCCTGGGGCAGCCGTCACCCATGGCCACAAAAGGGGAGGTGAGAAATGTCCCATATGCACCCTCCCCCAGCCCTGGGGACCGGATGTCTGAGGTCAGGGTGTCCCAGGGCCGCGCTCCCTCCAGAGGCTCTAGGGGAGGGTCCTTCCCGCCTCTTCCAGCTTCTGGGGGCTCCAGGCGTCCCTGGGCTCGTGGCCGCCTCCCTCCCGTCTCTGCCTCCGTCTTCCCGGGGCTTCTCCTCTGTGTCTGTGTCTCTCCTCTTCCGTGTCTTAGAAGGACCCTGTCATTGGATGTAGGGCCAGCCTCCTCCAGGAGGACCTCATCTCAGACCCTTCACTTCCTCACATCTGCAGAGACCCCGTTTCCAAATAAGGTCCCGTTCCCAGGATTGAGGTGGACATATCTTTCAGGGGGCCACCATTCAACTCACTCCGGGCGCCCTCAGCATCCCAGCTGTCTGTGTCTCCATCACCCCAAGGCCCCAAAGCCCTGCCCTTACCCACCCCAGCAGGGCATCAGAGACTCACAATATGGGACGGTGGTGGGCGCTGCTCAGAACACCTGGTAACCACTGAACAAAGTGACCCCGCGCGTGAACCCAGAACCCTGTGCTCCATGGACGGCCCAGAGCCGGTTCAGCCCTGCGGTCCCTGTGGCCGGCTCACACCCTCCACTCTCAGTCCGGGCTGCTCAGAACAACCAGCCCCCGCCGTGGGGGGAGCCCAGCAAGAGCCTCACTTGGGCTCCCACCCCAGAGGTGCATTTTCTTTTTTTAAAAAATTCTTTTTTTTTTTCTCTGATGGCAATCAGAAGGCCTATCTCCCCTCTTAAAGGAGTTTAATTGCGTAAATAGTACTGTAACCTGTAGGTAGCGTGTGATACAGCAGATCTGTAGAACCTTTCCATCTTCCCAAACCAAGACTCTGTCCCAGTGAAACACTCACTCCCCATCCGCCTCCCCCAGACCCCGGCCCCCACCCTCCTACCCTCTGTCGCTATGGAATCGGACTCCTCTAGGGACGTCCTCTGAGTGGAATCACACGCTGTGTGTCCTTCTGTGTCTGGCTTCTCTCACTGAGCGTTATATCCTCAGGGTCCACCCAGGTTGTTCCAAGTGGCAGGACTTTCCTCCCCTTTCAAGGCCGAATCGTACCCCATCGCACCTAAAGAGACATCTTCTTCATCCATTCACCTGTCCGGTGGCGTTATGGTTCCCATCTTTGCCGTGTTCTCAGCAGGGCCCTGCCACCCTGTCCTTCTCAGAGTTTTGTGCTATTTGTTTTTAGTTTAAACCTAGAAATTAAAAAACCCCTTAGAAGGAACATTGGAGCCCTGTGCTCTGGATGAACCGAGTGGGGAGTAAGGGCTGACAGGGCTTGGATGCTGGGTTGGCAGGTGCTGGAAAGGTCCCTAGTCCATCTCCGCCTCTGACTTTCCCCGCTGGCCCCTTCTTGCTTCAGGTTTTGACTTTAACTGATGCCTGTGTATCTGATTTGTGGTCAGACCTCCTTACTTTATCCTGTTTCTAATTATTGTGGGGCTGATTTTTCACTTCAGTGTTTCCCTGTCTCTGCTGAAATTTCATCTCTTCCCCAAATGTAAGTCGCCGTGGGGCAGAAGGAACCCTCCCTTTCCCGGCCTCCCCAGGAGGAAGCCAGGGGCCGGGAAGGGGAGATCGGGACCCCCTCCCCAGGCTCACTGTCCAATTAGACAAAATCACGATGTGCCCTCTGATTACTGGGGTGCCTGAATGCCCGCTAATAATCCATTAATTATGACGAACGGCCAATTTCCTGGATATTACCGGCAGGGAGCTAACATTCATTACGTTCTCCAGGTCTGTTCATTTTTTCCTTCCCTGGGCTATAGATTTCTACCCTTCAGGATATTGATCATGAACTTTTTAAAAAAAGAAGCAAACTCTTCATCAAGGTGTAAAATATAGGGGTAAGGTATAAAATCAGCTACAAGGTATAAAATCAGCTACAAGGTATAAAATAAGCTACATGGATATATTTATACAAATAAGCTGCAAGGATATATTCACACAAAGTATAAAATAAGCTACAAGTACATATTGTACGACACAGGAGTATGTAGCCAATATTTTATAATGACTATAAATGGAATATAACCTTTAAAAATTGTGGATGCCTATATTGTACAACTGTAACTTATGTAATATTGTCCACCAACCAAACTTCAATCTAAAAAATACAGACAGTAAAGTAGAGCAGTGATAAGTGAGCAGCTATATGAATTTTCACCATCTGGATGCCCCACGCAAACCAACCAAGATTAGGAATTCAGCCCCGGCAGCCAGAGAAGCCCCTCTGCTGTCCCTTCCACTACCTCCCCTCCCAGGAGTAATGGCCACTTGGTCTTTTCCAGTTTAGATGAGTTTTGGCTGATTATAAACTTCCTGTCAGGACTTCCCTGGTGGCGCAGTGGTTAAGAATCCTCCTGCCAATGCAGGGGACACGGGTTCAAGCCCTGGTCCGGGAAGATCCCACATGCCACAGAGCAGCTAAGCCCGTGTGCCACAACTACTGAGACTGCACTCTACAGCCCACGAGCCACAACTGCTGAGCCCACGTGCCACAACTCCTGAGCCCGCGTACCACAACTCCTGAAGCCCGCATGCCTAGAGGCAGTGCTCTGCAACAAGAGAAGCCACTGCAATGAGAAGCACACATGCTGCAACGAAGAGTAGCCCCTTTCGCCGCAATTAGAGAAAGCCCACGTGCAGCAACAAAGACCCAACATAGCCAAAAATAAATAAATAGGGCTTCCCTGGTGGCACAGTGGTTGAGAGTCCACCTGCTGATGCAGGGGACGCGGGTTCGCGCCCCGGTCCGGGAGGATCCCACATGACGCGGAGCGGCTGGGCCCGTGGGCCATGGCCACTGGGCCTGCGTGTCTGGAGCCTGTACTCTGCAACGGGAGAGGCCACGGCAGTGAGAGGCCCGCGTAAAGCAAAAATAAATAAATAAATAAATAAATAAATAAATAAATAGGTAGATAAATTCATATTAAAAAAAAAAACTTCCTGTCAATGGAAACACACTTTTACGTCTTTCTCTTCTTGGGATCTAGGCGTGTGGGGATTTGCCTATGTTGTACGAGATGTCATGCTGTGTAGACGTCCACCTACGAGGATGTCACTGTTAACATTCTCATCCTGCAGTTCAAGGATCTTGGGGCTGTTTCCAGCTTGGAGCAGTAGGAGCTGTGTGGCCATCAACATTCTTTGTCACATTTCTTGGTAAACATATACCTATGTGCTTATTCTGTTGGCAATACACCTAGGAGTGGAAGTGTTGAGCCATGCACTGTGCAAAGTTTTATTTTTTCAAAAATGTGGAGGTAAAATTCACCATTTTACAGCATTTAGCACATTCACAATGTTGTGCAACCACTTCTGTCTGTTTGCAGAACATTCTCATCCCCCCAGTGAGACCCTGTCCCCATGAGCTGTCATTCCCCATCTCCCTGCCCCAGCCCCTGGTACCATGAACCCACTTTCTGTCTCTGTGGACCTGGCCTGTTCTGGACGTTTCCTATAAGTGGAATCACACACTGTGTGTCCTTCTGTGTCTGCTTCTCTCACTGAGCATCGTGTGTTCAAGGTTTATCCACGTTGTAGCCCGTGTCAGAGGCTTCACTCCTTTTCATGGCTGCATAATATTCCATAGTGCTGTGTACATTATAATAAGTGATGCCAGACAGTTTTGCAAAGTAGTTGTGCCCGTTGACACCCCAGCAGCATTACAGAATAATGTCATCGACCCCTGGCATCATCATGCTTTTCTCACCAATGGCATCCTGGACTTTCCCACTTCCCCCTTGGTGAAGGGCCAGTTCTAGTCTTTTCATCTGTTTCTCACTCATTTGTCTCTTTCTTGATGATTCATGGGAGTCCTTTATATATTCCGGATCTGAGGGTTTGGCCAATATCTTCTGCATCACAAGTTGCCTTTTCACTGCTTTTTGGGTTTATATATATATATATATATATATATATATATATATATATATGATTTTTAAAAATTTTATTGAAGTATAGTTGATTTGATTTGCTACAATTTTTTTAAATTGGCCTATATTTGCTTTACAATGTTGTGTCAGTTTCTGCTGTACAGCAAAGTGAATCAGCTATGTGTATACTATTTATTTAGAATTTTTACTACATGTTTTAAATAAGATTGACTTTTGTTTCCATATTTCCCTTTCTGGTTTTTGGTACCTTTTCACCCTCTTAATGTGCACTTTGAAGAACAGAGGTTCTTAATTTTTTTTTGTTTTGGCTGCACCATGCGGCATGAGTGATGTTAGTTCCCTGACCAGGGATTGAACCCGTACCCCTGAAGTGGAAGAATGGAGTCTTAGCCACTGAACCGCCAGGGAAGTCCCCAGAGGTTCTTAATTTTAATGTATTCCATGTGTTAACCATTTTCTTTTAGGTCAGTTCATTTCGCATCCTAGGAAATGTCTGCCTGGAATTTCCCTGGTCATCCCGTGATTAGGACTCAGTGCTCTCACTGCTGGGGCCTGGGTTCAATCCCCGGTCGGGGAACTAAGATCCCACAAGCTGTGCAGCGCAGCCAAAAAATGAAAAGGAAATGAAAAAAAAGGTGTGCCAGTCCTGAGGTCAGGAAGATCTCCTCCTGGTATGTCCTCTTGCAGCTTTATTGTTTTACTTTTCATGTTGCCTGGAATTAATTTATGTTTCTATTGTGAAACAAAGTGCTGCAGACATATTTCCCCCAACATGGATATCCAGTCAACTCTGCGCTGTTTTTTTTTTTTTTTTACTTTTTTATTGGAGTGGAGTTGCTTTACATTGTTCTGTCAGTTTCTGCCGTACAACGAAGTGAATCAGCGATATGTGCACCGTTTATTGAGAAGACTTTCTGTCCCCCGTGGGGCAGGTTGACCTTTGTCACACCAAGACTGTTGATGTTTATCCCTTTCTTTCTTGACTTGTCCACACTTCTTTCTAGGTGAAGTCAGCCTCGACCTGTAATGAACTGTCCCCAACACACTGGGATCACATCCCACCGAGCCTTCCAAAATGGCAGGTGCCCGGGCCCCTCCCTGGCCATCTGAAACACAACCTCTGGACGTGAGGCCACGGCAAGCTTTTCTTCTTAAAGCTCCGTGTCTACTACTGACGAGTGTCCTGGAGATGACCACTCCTCATCATACCCTCTGTTAAGTTGTGGGAGCTGTGCTAGGGACTGACCGTTTGTGTCCCCAAAATTCATAAGTTGGAGCCCTAACCCCCAATGGGATGGTATGAGGAGGTAGAGCCTTTGGGAGGTGATGAGGTCATGAGGGTGGAGACCCCGAGAATGGGATTATAGTCCTTATAAAAGAGACCCCCAGAGAGCTCCCGTGACCCTTTCACCAGGTAAGGACACAGAGAGAAGGTGGCCATCTGCAAAACCCAGAGGATAAAAACCTCACCTCTGGTTATTGTCACATTGTAACCATTTTTATTTTGTTAACTCCCAACTTCTTATACCCATTGTCCCTCATTGGGTTTTCTCTTTCTTGTTGGAGAGCAAGAAAATTCTATATGTTCTAGAAGAAACACCCTGTGGTTTTAAACTTTGTAAGCATTGCCTCCCCGAATGTCAACTCTCTGCTAGGTTGGATTTTGGTGTCGTTCGCTGAGCAAAATTCCTTCATTCTGATGGAATCAAACTCATCTTTTTTTTTTTTTTTTTACCATATGGTTAGTGTTTGGGGGGTCTTACTTAAGATTCTTTCCTGCCTTGCCAGGTCACAAAGAATTCTCTTCCACTGTCTCCAGTTGGCTTCTAGTTTAACGTTTCCCAGGAAGGGCTTTAAATGAACTTGAACATGCTTCTCAAAGGGGGTGATATCACCTCCCAGGGGCAGAGATGGGTTCTTGGAGGGGTGGTGAACATGTCTTATGCTTTTTGTGTATAAAGTCCAGATAAAGAGAGAATTCAGAAGTCGATATACAGCGTATCTGTGATGTTACAATTTTATGCAGCACGATTAGGAAAAAAAGTTGAGAAGTATCTTTAGGAAAGTGATACTGAAGGAAAAGTTATCTAGAACATCTTTGGTAGGTAGAACATTGGGGACCCAGTCTGAAGTCCCACCATTTACTTCATTTTAACATAACCTACGTGATACATGGTGGGAATGCGGTCTCAGGCCCCCCTATTTACCTCTTTTTAACATAACCCTCATGAAACTGTGAGAACCTAGTCTATGGGGTATATTTATGGGGTATATTTATTCTATTTATCACCTGGTTAGGGTGATAAATGAAACCACTGGACCAACGACCATCTGCTTAAAGCACTTACCAAAGATCTGGAAGGTCCTTCCTTCATTCTTAAATCTCTGGATCCCTTTAGTGGAGCAAGATTGTTTTCTTTCACAGGTAGGAAATGTCTTACATGGACACCTGGGAATGATAATACATTGGCAACTCCACTGATGCCACATCACAGAGAGGAGTGTGTGGAGAAATAAGACATGGGTGTAAGCGGCTCCTTGGGGGGCTTAGATTTGGGACAGAGGGTCCAATGGTGCCCCAAAGAGGGAGGTTAGAAAGTAGTTCATGGAGCCTCTCTGCTTTGCCCAAGGCCAGCCCCAAAGAGGGGTTTTGTGGAAATGGTGGTAAATCTGCTCTAAATAGAGCGTTTGGCCAGCCTGGGTGGTGAGGGACAGTCCACTGGCCAATGCTTGGGAACCCTGATGGGACTTTGTCATCTAACGAACCCTGGGGTTTCTGATGTTACAATTGAATACACGTGGGAATGTGCCCTCTTCCTTACAGAACAGGGATTTGCAATGGTCCACCAATGGCATTCTGTCTTTGGGCAAATTTGAAGAACTAATCTGAGATGGATACCTGTTTGTTTGTTTTTTTTTTGGTCCATTTCACGTGTTTTTTATTAGCATTCCTGGACCCCAGATGTGCAGATCAGGAAAGAGGTCACTTGTCATGAGTTTTGAGGCTTCGGAACCAAAAGTGGATGGTTACAAAATGTTCTCTGCAGTGAAGTAATGAGGAAGCTGTTTCATATTTTGAAGGAAATTTTATGTATATATATTTCCTTCCAGAAGGGAGGCAGATAAGTACTGGCACACGCCAATATTTGTTCTTACTGTTGATCTCACAAATCAGTGGACAGTGGAAAAGGGAGGGCCAGTGATCATCATGGAGGTGACTTTGTGACAATGGCCAGGACTTCCTGGGTGCACCCGAGTGGACAGAGAGAACACAGTGTGACAATTTTCTTTCCACTTTTGAAAAGGTCTGTGTCAGTCAGGGTTCTCCAAAGAAAAAGAACCGGTGGTGTGTGTGTGTGTGTGTGTGTGTGTGTGTGTGTGTGTGTGTGTGTACATGTGTGTGTGTGAGTGTGTGTGGAGAAAGAGAGAGAGAGGGCTATTAATTATAAAGAATCAGGTCAGCTATTACAGAGGCTGACCAATCCCAAGACCTGCAGTCAGCAAACTGGAGACCCAGGAAAGTTGATGGTGTAACTTCCAGTCTGAAGGCCGGCAGACTCAAGACCCAGAAGGAGCTGGCTTTTCAGTTTGAGTCAAATAGCAGGGAAAAGCTGATGTCCCAACTCCAAGGCCATGGGAGGAAATTCTGGTTTTTTTCAGGCTTTACTTCTATCAGACCTTCAACTGATTAGATGAGGCCCACCACATTGGAGGGCCGTCGGCTTTCTTCAGTCCACTGATTCACCTGCTCATCTCATCCAGAAACACCCTCCCTCCCAGACACACCCAGAATCAGTTTAACCAGCTATCTGGCACCCCTCACCCACCGTGGCCCCATGAAATGGACAGGTACAAGGAGCTCACACAGTGTCAGAGACAAAAAGTAAACAAGTGAGCAGAGTGATGGTTTTCAGGCTCTTGAAGTAGGGAAGGCACGGCAGCTCTGAAGGTCAGGGGTCCTGAACGGTGGTCCTTCCTTAGACTTTCACAAGGAGAAGCAGACAGTTTGCAGGTGGGGTGACTATCGTTGGGATCGCTTTGTGGTTGGGGACGTTTATTACTTATAACTTAAATAAAGTTAACAAATTTCAAATAAGAACGTATTGTTTTAAATTTATTGTAAACCCTACACGTCACTTCTCATGAGCCCCTCCTCTCAGCCCTTGTCAACCACCAATTTACTTTCTGTCTTTATGGATTTGCGTGTTCTGGACGTTTCCTATAAATGGAATCACACACCGTGTGTCCTTCGGGGTCTGCTTCTCTCACTAAGCATCATCAAGGTCCATCCACGTGGTAGTCTGTGTCACAGCTTCACTCCTTTTCATGGCTGAGTCATAGTCCACTGTGTGGATGGACCCCATGCTGTGTATCCATCCATCCGTGGATGGACACTTGGGTTGCTTCCACCTTGCAGCCATCGTAAATGGGGCTGCTATGAACATGTGTGTACAAGTTCACACTATTTTTTCCCCAATATTTTTTAAATTTTGAAATTTTATTGGTGTATAATTGCTTTACAATGTTGTGTTAGTTTCTGCTGTACAATGAAGTGATTCAGCTATACGTATACATATATCCCCTCCTGCCTGGACCTCCCTCCCACCCCCCCATCCTACCCATCTAGGTCACCACAGAGCACCGAGCTGAGCTCCATGTGCTATACAGCAGGTTCCCACTAGCTATCTGTTTTACACATGGTAGTGTATATGTCAAACCTAATCTCCCAATTCATCCCACCCTCTCCGTCCCTCCCTCCCCGTGCCATGTCCACACATCCGTTCCCTATGTCTGCATTTCTATTTCTGCCCTGCAAATAGGTTCATCTGTACCATTTTTCTAGATTCCACATATATATGTTAATATACGTTTTTTTTTCTCTTTCTGACTTACTTCACTCTGTATATGACAGTCTCTAGGTCCACCCACATCTCTACAGATGACCCAATTTCGTTTCTTTTTATGGCTGAGTAATATTCCACTGTATATATGTGCCACATCTTCTTTATCCATTCATCTGTCGATGGACATTTAGGTTGCTTCCACGTCCTGTCTATTTGTAAATAGAGCTGCAGTGAACATTGGGGTACACGTGTCTTTTTGAATTATGGTTTTTTTCAGGGTATATGCCCGGTAGTGGGATTGCTGGGTCATATGGTAGTTCTATTTTTAGTTTTTTAAGGAAGTTCCATCCTGTTCTCCACAGTGGCTGTATCAATTTACATTCCCACCAACAGTGTAAGAGGGTTCCCTTTTCTCCACACCCTCTCCAGCATTTGCTGTTTGTAGATTTTTTGAGGATGGCCATTCTGACTGGTGTGAGGTGATACCTCATTGTAGTTTTGATGTGCTTTTCTCTAATAATTAGCGATGTTGAGCATCTTTTTATGTGCCTCTTTAAAAATCCCTTTCTCACCTTAATCCATGACCATAACAATAGTAAGAAATGTAAACATCCCCAGAAAAGCTTTGCTCCAACTCAGGGTCAGTTTGGGTAGTTCTGAGCTTCTTGTGGGAATGAGCACATTTGCCATACGGGCAGAATATGCACCCAGACGCTGCCATTTGGCATCAGGATTTGTTCTGAGCTGGAGGCGACGGAGAAGCACGTTCATAAAGACCACTTCCCAGAGCCTCCCTTATCAGACTAAACACAGATGCCTCTGCAGAATGAGGATCGCCAGGAACCCCCTCTCTGGGGAAGCTTTATGGTCACGAAGAGGTTGGGGCATCGGCAGGGAGCTGGACCTGCCCAAACACACCTGTTAAAAAGGAACCACAGCCCCTTACGGAGTCCTTTGTCCCCAGGGCAGCAAAGCAAGACTGGATTGTGGCTTCAACCCCTCTCAGAAACTTAATCTCAGAAACGTTTTTTCTGAAATTTCCTGGTCCACCTGACGGAGGTGATTTGGGTGATAAAGCTCCCTGTCAATCCCTTCCCCCCAAAAGAAGGGGTCCTGGCTTACAAACAACCCTTTCTTTTCTTTGGCTCTCAGCTCCCGCACCCAACCCTCCTTTCGATAAAAACCTCCCACTTTGTACATCCTGTTGGAGAGCCCGTCTCCTTCCTGGATGGGGTGCCGCCTGATTCATGGGTCACCCGACAAAGACAATTAGATCTTCAAACATACTCTGAGGGATTTTTTTTTTTTTTTTTTTTTTTTTTTTGCGGTACGCGGGCCTCTCACTGCTGTGGTCCCTCCCGTTGCGGAGCACAGGCTCCGGACGCGCAGGCTCAGCGGCCATGGCTCACGGGCCCAGCCGCTCCGCGGCACGTGGGATCTTCCCGGACCGGGGTGCGAACCCGCGTCCCCTGCATCGGCAGGCGGACTCTCAACCACCGCGCCACCAGGGAAGCCCTGGGATCTTTATTAACACACCTCACTCCATCAGTTTCCCCCACTTGTTTACCTCCCCAAAGCCCCCCTCCCGTGGAAGCCTGAGTCTTCCTTCGTTTAGTCTTCACAAATCTAATGTCCCTTGTGGAGATGCTAAATGTGCCTATGTTATAACCATCGCTTTGAGATGCTCATCACTGAGTGTGTGTGTGCGTGTAAATTCTGTTTTTCTCTTGCCAGTCTGTCTTTTGTCAGTCTATTGGCAAGGTCTCCCACGCCCCTCACATAAATGTAAAATGCATGGAGGAGAAAGATTTCCTCCCTTCCGTTGCTTTGGTGAGTTGGTGCTTTCCACTCAGCAAATCCTGAGCTATAGGGAAAAAAAGGGACTCACCCTTGGGATGTGGGTGGAGGCCCTTCCTTCCATCCCAGGTACCCCGGGTGTTTTGCAGGGTCCTTGCACTGTATTCAACATCCCAATACCCGCCACTGCCGGGACGGATGCTAATACGTAGCTAACTGCAAAGAAAAAGAAAAAAAAGGAGGAATTCTAATGGAAACCAGCTGCCTAAGAGGCCGTGCTCGGCAAATGTGCTCACCAGGAAGAGGTCATCTGGGTAGGGCGGGGGCTGGGCCGGCTGGGCGGCGAGGGCCAGTGGTCCCCGGCCTCTAAGATGAATACAGCAGCCGGGGACTGCTCGTCCAGGGGAGTAGGGTCAAACAGCCCCACGGGGCTCGGGCGTGCTGGTCTCGGCCAAAGGCTTGGCTCCCATGGCATCCGGCATGACGCGGCAGCGACTCTGGTGGTCTCCGGAGAGAGCTTCAGTGCGTTGCTTATTGTACAAAGAGCAGGGAGAAACCGGAGTGGGCAGGAAGAGGGAGTGGACAGGGAGGAGACTGTTTAATGATAACCTCTGAAAAGTGTTTTTCTCCCAAACCATACATCATTGTCAAGTGAGAAGATTAAACTTATTGTTTCATTTTGAACCGGGAACTCAAGGTGAGGAGAAATGTCTTGAAATGCAAAAGAGCCCAGCAGACAAAGTGACATGGAGATGGAGACCCACAACGTGTGCTTTCCTCCCGTGGTTTTTTTTTTTTTTTTTTTTTCTTTTTAGGGGATTCGGGGACGAGACTTTTCTGAAATGGAGACTCTCCAATGATATTGTGCTCAGACACATCCGTTGACGTTGGGTATTTTATTTCAAGGCTGGTAACGGATGATACTTGGAGCCATCACTCAGACCATTAGTTATGTGGTGGGGAGCAGAGGTACAGGATAAATCCTGTCATTTATTTAGAATAAAATAGAATAAAGAGAGGGCCTCCCTCCTGGTCATGACAGGCTCATGGAGGAAAGGCTACAATTGCAGGGACAGGAAGGGAAACATCTGGTGCAAAAATGTTCAGGAAATTCAGCCGCTTGTCTGGCTGGGTCTGAATATGCAGATGGAGGCCAAACACCTGCGTTTTCCATGGTGACCTGACTTGTGAGGCATCATTTCAGCTTAACCTGCCCATTCATTTTCCTTTTGTGGACAATTTTTTCTGGTCAAGTTGCATTCCAATCATTGTGTGTGTGTATGTGTGTGTGTGTGTGTGTGTGTTTAAGTGTATATATAAAATTACGTGTATATGCATACAAATATATAGACATTGTGCATAGACATTTTATATTGTATAAATTGTATACAGGCTACAGGCATAGATATTGTATAGAAACATTATATATAAACTATGTATGTAGACATTATATATATGTGTTATATATAGACATTATATACAGGCTTTGTAAATACTATATATAGACGTTGTATGTAGATATTATATATAGATATTATATACAGATGTATAT
>RJWK010058855.1:0-13750 GCA_004363435.1 Platanista minor
GACTGATCTGTGACCTTGAGCAGCCTGACAAGGAAGCCCCGTGGTCAGGCGTGTTCACGCACGTGGAGGAGAGCTGAGCCATGGCCCCGCAAGAAGAGTGTTTGGGTCTGGCCCACCCAGCATGGTGTAGCATTGGGACAGCCCAGAGCTGCCCTTTGCGATGCGGGGTGAGGGGGCTACTCTCATAGGTGACCTGTGAAGATGGACATAGAAGAGGAGCCCTGTACCCACCCACCTCGCCCTGGTACGCGCGCTGGAGCGAGTCCATACTGTCGTGGTGATGTTCGTTCCCTCTACCCTAATCTGTTGGTCATCGCCGTGCACACAGCGTGAGGTTTCTTCCCCTGAACAAGCATCCCCACAGCTGGTGGTCATACTGGCTTATTTTACAACGAACTTTGGGTGTATTTAGACGTTTGCATGGAATTCCGACGGAGAGGGATTCCCTGGGTGAACCCCGACCCCCAGGCTGTGCCCGCCTGCACCCCCTGCAGTGCCCGCCTGCACCCTCTGCAGTGCGTGGAGGCCTCTCTGCTGCCCTTGACATTGCCCAGAGTTCAGCTTCACCAAGCCGCGTACGGTGATTTAATTTGCATGTCTCTAATTAATGTCAGTTTAACGGCCCCGTCATGAGCTCGGTATCCACTTGGGTTTTCTCTTCTGAGAATTGCTTGTTCATATTCTTCACTCATTTCTGAGTTTGAATTCTTGTCTTTTTCTTTGGATTCACAGGCTGTCTTTATTTATTCTTGATGTTAATCCCGTCTTAGTTTAAAAAAGTTTACGTATCATGTCCTAATACATCCACTGTACAGTAACTCTGTCGTTTAATGAATCAACAGGGTAAAGTTGATATTATCAAATCCACCTTTGTTTTTTGCCTTATGGTTTGAGCTTTGGGGGATTTTTCCATTTAAACAACTGTCTCCCTTCTGGAGTCACAGAAGTTTACTCCTCCTTTCATAGAATAGATATTCATTCATCCTCTACGAGCTCATAGTTTAATTTTCCACTTTTAGTTCTTTGATCCTTGGTGACTCCGTCATTACATGTAGAGCGATGCTAGGAATCTGACTTCACCTTTCTTTTTTTTTTTTTTTAAGATTTATTTTATTATTTATTTATTTATTTTTGGCTGCACTGGGTCTTAGCTGCGGCACGCGGGATCTTCTCTGAGGCAGGTGGGCTCTTCGTTGCGCGTGCGGGCTTCGCTGTAGTTGTGGTGCGCGGGTTCCAGAGCATGTGGGCTCTGTACTTTGCGGCACGCGGGCTCTCTCGTTGAGGGGCGCGAGCTCAGTAGTTGTGGCACTTGGGCTTAGTTGCCCCGCGGCATGTGGGAATCTTAGTTCCCCGACCAGGGATTGAACCCGTGTCCCCTGCACTGGAAGGTGGATTCTTTACCACTGGACCACCAGGGAAGTTTCTTTACGTTGATCCAGGTTTCCCAAACCACTGATTAAAGGTGAGATTAGAACCGACTCCAAGACAAGGTGAGACATGCAAAGGATTTACTGGGCGGCGGGGGGCGGGGGGGGGGGGGAAGTGCAGAGACCACAAAGCAGGAGAGGAGGGAATGGTTAAGGACTGGAACAGTCCCTGACCAGAAGCAGCCGGGCCATGAGTCCAGTCTGCCCCCAGCGGGAGGTCTGAGCCTGGCACTAGCGTGGCCACCATGTCAGTGGAAGTGACCAGGGCTGTGGACGGCGGGAGGGGAGTTGGGAGCTGGGAGTGGAGATGATGTAGTTTTAGCAGCACGGTTGGTCGGGGAACCGAGAAGCCATCTGAGAAGCCATCTAAATAAAGACTGCAGGGGGTGAGGATGGGAGGCTGGCAGCAGCACAGGCAGACAGGAGAGCACTGGCCATGTGGACACAGCGAGGAGGAGTGAGATGGCTGGCGAGGCTGGTGCAGAGGACGCTGGGTGGGCCCTTCCAGACCACGGCAAGGACAGGGCTGCGCCTCAGCCCATGGCAACCACTGAGTCTGCATGACATGCAACTTGTGTTCCCACTGGGTCACCTGGCCTCCGTGTTGGGACAATTCTGCCCTGATCCACGCGAGACGTCATGACTGCTTGGACCAGAGGTAGGTAGGGAGGTAGGGAAGTGGTAAGAAGAGGTCATACTGTGGGCGTATGTGGAGGGCAGAACCGAGGGCACTTTCTGAAAGATTGGGTGTGTTCATGAAGAAGTCTATGGTGCCAGAGGCTGAGTGAAAAGGGTTTCAGGGAGGGAATGATCCAGGTGCCGAGGCAGGCGGAGACCCTGCTGGCCTCAGCACTGTGGAGAACAGGCGTGGCTGAAGCGTGAGTTCCAGAGGGATGGGGAGAGGAGATGGAGCAGAAGGGGGAAAGGAAAGCAGTGCGGGCAGCAGGGGAAGGGGGGCCGTGGGTCATCTCCGAGGCTCCAGTGGGAAGAGGGAGGCGCGGGAGTCCAGTAAATTTGCCCAGGACCCCAGGTCCCACCACTGCGCCCGGGTCCCTGTGGGCCTGTGCTCTCTGCTAAGTCAGTGCCTAGAGGTGGTGCTTTCTGGTCGCTGTGAATAAGCCTTCTTCTTACCGTATTTGCAGCTGGGTTTTGCTGGGTTAGATACGTGTCATTCATTTTTATAAAGTGAACTTGTCTCAGGCAACCTTACTTACCTGTCATGAGGCCCCCAAATTTGTCTGTGAGTCCATCAGTGTTTCCACGTGAAAGGTCACATCCTGCGCAGGTGACACAGTGTCCCATCAGTGTCGTTCTCCTGTGGGAGTGTCCAGAAGTGGCGGCTTTCCCCCCCACCCCCCGCCCCGTTTAAAACTGTTGCTACACGTTTTAGCCAAGTTCTCCTCTGGAGACTTCATTTCTTCCTTGTGGCCACTCCCACACTTTGGGGGTGACAAGCACGGGTCCAGGGGCTTCACTGTGCGTGGGCGGCGAGTCCACACCTCCAGGCTCCCGGCTGGCGTGGCTCTCTCGGAAGGAGAGCCTTGGACGGAACCAGCAAGAAGTGGAATTCCTAGAGGGGGTTTATGTACATTTCTGCGGGCGACTGGATGGACCTCATTTTGAAATTCAGGAAAGGGTCCCAGGTGCCAGCTCTGCACGCATCAGACAACGGTCCTGAGGAAGGGGGATGTTGTTTGGGATGAGCCCTCGCTTTTGAGGCTGATGTTTCATTACCTTCCAATGTGCAGATAGATGTGGGAAGGGCCGAGGAGCCCATGGGGTGCTGGGCACAGCTGACCTGGGGCCCAAGAATTTACTAGACTGTAAAATGGCCGTGTTGCAGCGGGGTCCTTGAGGAGGCACATTTCTTTAATAATAATAATAATAATTTCTCAGGAGAAGAGGGAACGGCCAGCCTGCTGCCTTGGTTGCTGGACCTGCCAGTGCACTGGTTTCCTTTTGCTGGTTCACTACATCCATTTTCTTTGATTGAAGTCTAAGTATTTGGGATGCTTTTCATCTCACAGCTCCACGTCACTTCTCCTATCAGTGCAGGTGCACAGATCACTTCTGTTCAAGGAGAGAATAACTTTGCTCTCCCCACAGGAGGATTCCAGAGAACATGAATGCACAAAATGCTTATATCTTTCATAGAATTTTTAACATTAATGGATAATAACAGAAAAGGGATAAGGTACACAAATAGAGGATCCTTATATACAGATAAGTATAAAATACTCTTGGTAATGCCTGGACCTTTCATGGTGCTCTTTATTTTTATGGGCCTGAGGGTCACAATTTATCTTATAATAGGAAACTTTAGTGCTAACTGCAGCCTTTTTTCTTTTCTTAAATTTATTTATTTTATTTATTTATTTTTGGCTGCGTTGGGTCTTCGTTGCTGCACGTGGGCTTCCTCTAGTTGCGGCGAGCGGGGCTATTCTTAGTTGCAGTGCTTGAGCTTCTCACTGCGGTGGCTTCTCTTGTTGCGGAGCACAGGCTCTAGGCGCGCAGGCTTCAGTAGTGGTGGCACGCGGGCTCAGTATTTGTGTCTCGCGGGCTTAGCTGCTCCGCGGCATGTGGGATCTTCCCAGACCAGGGCTCGAACCCATGTCCCCTGAATTTGCAGGCGGATTCTTAACCACTGCGCCACCAGGGAAGCTCTAACTGCAGCTTATTAATGAATTTATTTTTATGTCCATATAGTATCTTAGTCATAATTATTATTTCACATTGTAGCGCTTAACTTTTAAAAACCAGTTAGGGAGATCAGAAGCGTAATTGAAACAACACCCAGAATCTTCAGGACTTTAGGAACCTGACAGAAATTTCAAGAGGAAAATTCTCAGAGGCTCATGTGTGTACAGTATGGGTTCCACAAGAACAGACTGATAATGCCATGAGTGATTTCAGTGGCAGTTTCACAGCAGCCGTACATCTAGCCATCCTCTAACATCTTAAAAGCAATTTTCAGCCATTTTTGCTCATCCCCTCGGGAGTTTCCACGTGTGAATCTTAGAAAATGGCTTAGAAATGCAGCTATGGAAAATTCAGGGACATTTCTTAGATGTTAAGCAAATTAAAACATCACGTGCTTCCCAGCTCTTCCCTCCGAGGTGACGGTGAACAACGCGGAAGAGTGGAACAGGGTCCTGCTCTGTGGGTGCCGAGTCCCAGATCCTGTAAAGTCTGAGTGTGGGACGTGGTTTTGCCGAAATCCAGATAATTCCGCAGGCATCTGGCCCCCGGTGGTCCTGGCCAGGCCTGTGATTCAGGTCTCGTTGCCGGGCTTGTCGGGATACTGCCTGCCCTGTGATTGCCACGACTCAGATCTTTGGGTAAACTGCTGGTTTGGGCCTCGTGACAGGGATCCCTTCTTTCTCTTGTTTCCTTATTGCCTCCTTCCTTTCCTGCTAGGGTGGGTGCCTAGCCCATGTCCTCCTGCTGGGGTTTCAGGAAGGACCATGGGACCCTGTATGGGGGC
This sequence comes from Platanista minor, assembly GCA_004363435.1. NCBI lineage: Eukaryota > Metazoa > Chordata > Mammalia > Artiodactyla > Platanistidae > Platanista > Platanista minor. The sequence continues at coordinate 4,912 of RJWK010058855.1, forward strand.
AGGACCCTCACCAGGACCCTTCCCGCCCCCCCCACCTTGCCCACGGGGGCTTTTCGTTCTCAGCGGCTTCTCACCTGTCCCTTCTCCCATGTCTCTCACCTCCTCAGCGTGGCCAGGTCCCGGGTGAAGTGCAGGGACACCCTGGCTGGGGTCCGCACCTCACAGATCGACCAGGTGAGCGGGGCTTAAGGGCCCATAACTGTGATGTCCAGCCTGGCTCGGGCCTCTGTTTCCCAAACAAAACCACATCTGAAATAGAAGGGCTGTTACTTGACACCTGAGTCTGCATCTCGGCATCCTGGTGGAGCACTTATGAACTGTGGGCAAGGGTGCACTTACCACCTTTTGGTACAATTACGCTGCAAGTGTGAACACCTTTTACCTGTCCAGGTAACACCCAGTGGGCTTGATAAACCATTTGCTTCTCCTGCACTTCACCAGTGGAAACTTCACGTCTCAGATACTTTTGATTTTCCTCTTGCAGGATATTTAGTCAAACTACAATAATTTCTGGGTCCCATTTCTGGACATTCTCTTTTTAAGGCCCTAATTAATGAGTCTGTACAAAACCTCAGGGCCAAAGAGACATATTTAATAGCCAGTATTTAAGGAATATTGGTTAAAAGAAATGACATACAGTCAATGTAGGTTTTAAAAATTTTCCTCTGTGGTCTCATTTCATCATTTCATAAACATGTTAGGTACTGTTTATCACTTGATCACAGAGATGATCACTTTAATAGTAGTAACTATACTTTAAGTAGCAGTTTAACCTTATGGTTACATACGAATAAATTATTTTGCTTTTACTAATGAGGTGGCTTGTCTGATTTTCTCTATTTCTTAGTAAAGCTTCCAACCACTGGTTAAACTTTGCTCTGATGTAATTAGTCCAGGGAATCTTCTGGGTCAGTGGTGGGCTGGGCGCACCTGGTTAGTGCTCCCAATTCCCGTGCCTCAGTTTCTCCATCTGGGGGTTGGGGGTGCCTGCTTAACGCCCCCCACCCCCCACCCCGAGAGGGTGACCTAGAAACATCCACTCCGGTGCCTGGCACCTGGCATCACCCAGCAGAGGTGGTGGCTTTGCTGTGGGACTGTCCCCATCTCCTGCTGTCAGAATTCTACCTTATTTTAAGCACTTAAGACCCTCCAAAATCTAAGACTGGGTCTTATTTTAAAATCTTATTTTATTATCTAGTCTACCTTTCTATTTTTTTTTTTTTTTCGTGAATAAGTTAAAGGGTCCCTACAACTAGCTGGAAGTAATTCACTTCTCTTCTGTGTTTGCTGAGGTCTAGGGAGGGATTTTAAAAAAATATTTTCTGAAAACCGCCCCCCCCACCCCAAACCCTGCCCTGGCTTTTTGAAATTGCACACCTTTAAGACTATGAAATAATTATTCCTCCTAATCCTTTTCCTTTAATCGGTTATAAACTATTTACATGACTAGTAAGTGACAAAACATAAATTGAACAAATTTGATTTCTCAAAATATTAATTTTTTTGCAATCAAATATACTCATTGGTTTAAAATGTGTGTGAATATAAAATATTTTTAGAGTTTAAAAGTTGAATATAATTTAAAAAATAAAATTTGTTTCATTAAAAGTTGTATAAACCTTTCTTTTCCCTTTACTTCCCCTCCCTCCTGCCCCTTCTATTTCCTTTCTCTTTTCTCTGGATCCTCTATGTTTTACCTTTGGATCGATAACTTTATCAATTACGCTTTTTCTAGCTCTGATGTGCTAGATAAGTCTAGCACATCAGAGCTTTTAAAATGCTTTAAATTTCTCTAAAAGCACACAATAAGTGTCCTTAAAAGATACACAGTTAAATTATTACAAAACTGATGAGAACGCTTCTGAAAAACCACCTACGAAAGTGCTAATTCCACGGTTTAAATTGTCTTCCTTGCCTTCTGCAGAGACATTGAGCCCATGAGAACCTCATGGATTTCTAAATTTCACTGTTAATTCTGTTATAGCTAAAACTTTTGGCATTTATCCAGTTCCTTTTGTAGGGTCGAGGTTTTATTCCTTCTGGATTCTTCCTGTTTAAAAGCTGAAGTGAAGAATCATATGTCAGTTATTTTACATTATAAATTTTACATCATATGTCAGTTATTTTACATTATCAGTTATTTTACATTTACATTGTAAAGTTATTTTACATTGTTCTTTGCAATTAAGAACAAACTGAAGGCTTATGCTTCCAGTGCCTCTCATGAAGTAAAATATTTGCCCTGGGACAGATGATGAAGTTAAGGGCGAGGGAATTTGAAATCATCCCAGGTGAAGGAATGCTGACTACGCAAATACATGCAAGTGCGATTTGGCTGGTAGCGCGTTCTGAGAGTTTACATTTCTCTTCTCAACCCCTTCCTTTTCAAAAAAAACTTAGCCGCTCACAGCTCCTGATTTAGCACAGGACCAGGACATGGAGATGGACTGTCAGGAGCTGGGCTGCATCTCATCCCCTGCCTGTGTTCTGGGAGGGCTCAGGGCAGACACTGCCACAAATGTGTCAGAATCACCGAAAACCTTTCTTCCAGACTCCTACTCTTGTGGGCCTAATTGCACCAGAGTGTACTCCTATCTGGGACTCAGATGAAACACTGACTTAAAATATTTTTCTAGAACTCCTGAGGAGTTGTCCTAATTGAAACAACTATTTTCCAGGATTTAAATGAGTTCATCACATCAGAGACTGCCAGACTGCTAGAAGCAAAACAAGTGCCTGATTTTTTTTTTTAACACCTTTATTGGAGTATAATTGCTTTACAGTGGTGTGTTAATTTCTGCTTTGTAACAAAGTGAATCAGTTATATATATGTTCCCATATCTCTTCCCTCTTGCGTCTCCCTCCCACCCTCCCTATCCCACCCCTCTAGGTGGTCACGAAGCACCGAGCTCATCTCCCTGTGCTATGTGGCTGCTTCCCACTAGCTGTCTATTTTACATTTGGTAGTGTGTACATATGTCCATGCTACTCTCTCACTTTATCACAGCTTACCCTTCCCCCTCCCCATATCCTCAAGTCCATTCTCTAGTAGGTCTGTGTCTTTATTCCCATCTTGCCCCTAGGTTCTTCACGACATTTTATTTTTTCTTAGATTCCATATATATGTGTTAGCGTATGGTATTTGTCTTTCTCTTTCTGACTTAACTTCACTTTGTATGACAGACTCTAGGTCCATGCACCTCACTACAAATATCTCAATTTCGTTGCTTTTTATGGCTGAGTAATATTCCATTGTATATATGTGCCACATCTGCTTTATCCATTCATCCGATGATGGACACTTAGGTTGCTTCCATGTCCAGGCTATTGTAAATAGAGCTGCAATGAACATTTTGGTACATGCCTCTTTTTGAATTATGGTTTTCTCAGGGTATATGCCCAGTAGTGGCATTGCTGGGTTGTATGGTAGTTCTATTTGTAGTTTTTTAAGGAACCTCCATACTGTTCTCCATAGTGGCTGTATCAATTCACATTCCCACCAGCAGTGCAAGAGTGTTTCCTTTTCTCCACACCCTCTCCAGCATTTATTGTTTGTAGATTTTTTGATGATGGCCATTCTGACCGGTGTGAGATGATATCTCATTGTAGTTTTGATTTGCATTTCTCTAATGATTAATGATGTTGAGCATTCTTTCATGTGTTTGTTGGCAATCTGTATATCTTCTTTGGAGAAATGTCTGTTTAGGTCTTCTGCCCATTTTTGGATTGGGTTGTTTGTTTTTTTGTTATTGAGCTGCATGAGCTCCTTGTAAATCTTGGAGATTAATCCTTTGTCAGTTGCTTCATTTGCAAATATTTTCTCCCATTCTGAGGGTTGTCTTTTGGTCTTGTAGGGCCCCTAATCGCAGTGGGGCTGCTACTTTGCAAATCCCACACCAGACAGAGGGGTCTCCCTAGCTGGGTGTGAGGGGAGGGGCCCGCAGATAACCCTTTTAAAAGTTGCATCTAACAGTAAGTTTTGTTAGTTAAAAAGGGCACATCTTCTGACATTTAAAAACATTGGTATTTCCAAATAAAACAATTGCAACACTCTTAAGCCTTTCCACTGGAATCTAAATGCTGTAGCAATTTGATAACCTACCATGATTCTTCTGAAAAAATACATGAAAATGCTTTTCTCTAAACAGGCAAAAATGTTTTGTGACTCCTTTTTCTCCTTGAATTCAGATTTCCGTCCCCCTTGCCACTTAGAATATTATTCTAATGTGATATACATGGATATTTGCTAAAAAGTCTTTTTTTTTTTTTTTGCGGTACGCAGGCCTCTCACTGCTGTGGCCTCTCCCGTTGCGGAGCACAGGCTCCGGATGTGCAGGCTCAGCGGCCATGGCTCACGGGCCCAGCCGCTCCGCGGTATGTGGGATCTTCCCGGACTGGGGCACGAACCCGTGTCCCCTGCATCGGCAGGCGGACTCTCTACCACTGCGCCACCAGGGAAGCCCTCCCATAGTTATTTTTATTTCTACATTCTTTTCCTCTGAATTCTAGGGAAATTTTTCTGTTTGCCTTTACTTGTTTTTTTTAAATTTAATTTTATTTCTTTATTTGGCTGCGTTGGGTCATTGTTGCTGAGCTCAGGCTTTCTCCAGTTGCAGTGAGCAGGGGCTACTCTTCATTGCGGTACGCAGGCGTCTCATTGTGGTGGCTTCTCTTGTTGCGGAGCACGGGCTCTAGGCGCGCGGGCTTCAGTAGTTGTGGCTTGTGGGCTCAGTAGTTGTGGCTCTCAGGCTCTAGAGCGCAGGCTCAGTAGTTGTGGCGCACGGGCTTAGCTGCTCCGTGGCATGTAGCTGCTCCGTGGCATGTGGGATCTTCCCGGACCAGGGATTGAACCAGTGTCCCCTGCATTGGCAGGCGGATTCTCAACCGCTGCGCCACCCAGGGAAGTCCATAAGTGCTTTTAAAAACAAAATGCTTGGAAGCAAATTATAATGGGTAAGAATATAGGCTTTGGAATTCACTGAATTTCAGTTCAAATCCCAGCTCTACCAGCTGTGTGACTTTGGGAAAATTTCTTACCCTCTGTCAGTGTTCGTTTCATCATCAGAAACGTGGAGTTCGCACCTCGTGGAGTTACCATGAGGACCGAGGAAGGGAGGCATCTAATCTGTTCGCTGTTCTTCAAATGTTTTCTGGAACATTGTGTACAGGAGGTAATTACTTTGGAAATAATAAACCTTGTAGTAAGTGGAAGAAAAGAGCAATAGCTCCCATAAATCAAAAGAGCGAATAGTGTTTATCCATCCTTAGAACCCCTGACATGGCGGGGAGGCCTCCAGAGCCGGTCTGACCTGCCCAGGCAGCCTAGTGGGTGGTGCCACGTGAAGTGTCAAAGAGAAAAAGTCCCTTCCCTAGCTTCCCGGGCAGGGGGAGGTTTCACATCGAGTTGGAAGGTTTGAGTGTTGCAAGGACTGGAAGAATCCTCTCATTTCAGAATAAGAAGTGCCTTTAGGAATTAAAGGGACTGAACTAGTCAGGGTTCCCCAAAGAAACAGATCCACAGGATGTATGTGTATACCTGTACATAGAGAGACAGGCAAGAAATTTATTATGAGGAATCGACTGACACGGCTGTGAGGGCTGGCAGGTCTGCGATGTGCGGGGTGGTCCGGCAGGCTGGCAGCTCCGGCAGGAGTTGATGATGTAGCCTGATGCGCCATCTGGGGGCACAGTTCCTTCTGTACGGGGATCTCTGAAGGCCTTCAGCTGGTGGACGCAGCCCACTCGCCTCAGGGAGGGTCGTCTGCTTTACTCAGAGCCTAGTGATTTGATTTAAATCTTAACCACGCTGCACCTAAAAAGAGCCTTACATCCACATCTACACTGGTGTCCGACTGAACTCTGGGCACTGTGGCCCAGCCCAGTTGACACATAAACTCACCATCCTGGGAACCAACGGCGTATCTTTGGCTGAGGCTGAGCAGACAGGCCCCAGGCCGGTCTCCGTGTCCATCCACGGCAGGGGCAGCACTGCTCTCCTGAGGAAACTCACACATCAGGGGCAATTCGTGAACACGTTTCTAAGCACGTGCTCCCACCCTGTACACACCCTGGTCTCTGTCAGGCACGAGGCTGAGCAGTGGGGACCATCCCTGACAGCGGGGAGGCCCTGGTTGGCGCGGCCGGCTGCTTCCCCCTGGAGCCCGGTGTAGCCACTTGCCTCTGACCTGCGGATCAGGCCTGGAAGGATCCTGCCCGTGCTGAGGGACGGTTTGCGGTGGCCGGCCCTGCTCCCTGGGCCTCGGAACCCAGTCACGCTTTCTTCTGGTGGCTCTGACCTTGAGCTACAGTCTTAGTATAGGGCTCTTGAGCTGTTCTGGAGAGCGTGGCCAGGACCTGTTAACGGCCCCATGTGTGGGTGTGAGTCTCCTGTGATACCTGGGTCCTCGGCCTCCAAACCCGGCCCGGAGCCCCGACTGGCTGGAGTCTTGCCCCTAAAGCCATGGTTGGTTCTCGTTGAGAGGTGATCTTGCCCTGCCCCGGCCCGGGGGATGCCTGACACTTTGTGGAGATGCTTTCGGCTGTCACCGAGGGCGGCGGCAGCACGTGCTCCTGGCACCCGGCGGGTAGACGCCAGGGATGCTGCTAAACATGCTACAGGGCGAGGACGGTCCCCGGCACCCCAAATGTCAACGGTGCTGAGGCTGGGACAAGGGGCCCCAAATGCTGGCTCCAGGTGCCCCACCAGCTTCATCAGCCGAGGTTCAGCAGCAGAGAAAGGATTTATTCACGAGGGCGCTGTGCAAGAAGATGGAAAGACAGATCTCAAATCCACCTCCCCGGAGGCGAGGGGCTCGCGGCATTTATGGGGTAAAGCTGAGGTCTGGGGAGGAGGGGAAACGTGACTGGAGAGAAGAAAAAGGTGAGGTCATCAGGGTTCTGTGAAGGCTCAGCTAACCTACAGGCTTCTTCCTGGGACGCATGGCAGCATTGGCCTCGCTCTGAGGGTGGAGTTTCCGGCGTCAAGTGGTCACCGAGGGGACACTCGCGCATGCCCAGTTGGCGGGTCGTGGGTCCCAACCAGTCTTAACAAACCTGAGCTCGAACTGGCATCGCTGACTCCAAGCTCCCGAAAAAAAACTCAGGCAAACGTCTTATTGCTCAGGCCCCATGCCTCTTGGAGGACGCGCAAGATTTTGTGAAAGCAGAGCAACCTGGGTCCGGGGAGGCGGCTGACAGGTGTAAGGGATGTAACTGGCCCTCATCCGTGATTCCCTGGGAAGAGCCCGCCTCTGGAACCTCCTGGATCTGCCCCTCCCGTGTTCCGCCACCTCGTGGCTCACGGCTCAGCCCCCTCTCTGATCTGAGATGCCGTGTCCACACCTGGCTGCTCTGCCCTCTGACGGCAAGAAGGCTGCCCTTGGGTCCCTCTGTCGTTTGCAGCTGGGCCTGCCAGCCGAGCACCTGCCCAACCCCAAGAGTGAACGGGATCCCGGGAGTCGGGGAGTTAAGAAGGAACACACTCCAAGGACGGCAGAAGCCCCTCATATGATCTCAAATAATCCCCAAACGCACCATCAGTTCGTGGACAGTTAAGAATGAAATAGCTTCTAGTTTCTTTGGGAGAGTAGTTGATACGCAGCTTGGTCCTGAATACCCTTGTTTCCAGGCTGGTGGGAGAGGTGGGTCTTCTCCACACCCGGGTCCTCTGTTCTCAGTTTAATCCATATACAGACACAGACTGGTCTTCGGAAGGCACGGGCTTCTTAAACGGAGGCAGAGAGGAAGGAACGAGATGGTTTGTGTTTCCATGAGAGGAGAGAGCTCGGCCCCACAGTCCTGCAATACTGTTTACTTAGGCGGATTTCTAGTCCTCAAAGGCTGGGAGAGGAGCTTGATGTTCTAGTCGGATTTGATAATAAGTAGATAATAGTCTCTTTGTAGTAGCAAAGCAACACAGGACATCCAAGCGGTTGTGATTCGGGCAAGGTGGCCACGGGCCACGTGTGTTACCGAACGAGCAGCGATTGCTTGGCGTAAGTGGGTTTGGTGACCATGGTGACCACGCAGGACTGACTCGCAAAGCAATGCTGTGGACGCCTGAGTATTTTAGATAAGCATGTATTTTCTACAGGTGCAGAGAAGGGCTATAAACAGCATGTTAAGTGCCCATAAGACACTCCCAGTGGACTCTTCAATGTCTAGGATTGGCTTAAATTTCAAGTCTAATTACTACAATTGTTTAAACACTCAGTGGATATTTTGACCTAGTTCTCTGGCTATTCTGGGTTGACCCACAAAGGAATCCTCTGGCTTCCATGACTCTTTTGTCAGCTAGAGGTGCTGTAACAATACCATGACTGGGCAGGTTAAACACCAGAAATGTATTTCCTTTCAGTTCTGGAGGCTGGACGTCCAAGATCAAGGTGTCAGCAGAGTTGGTTTCTTCTAAGACCTCTCTCCTTGCCTTGCAGATGGCTGGCATCCTTCTGTGTCCCCATGTGGGCGTCCCTCTGTGGGCGGCTGTGCCCTAGTCTCGTTATATGTGATTAGGGGCGCCCACATGACCTTATGTAATTTAATCACCTCTGTAAAGACCCCATCTCGCCACACGGTCACATTCTAAGGCGCTACGGGCTAGAGCTTCAAAATATGACTCTTTTTGTTTGTTTGTTTGTTTTTTGTGTGTGGTACGCGGGCCTCTCACTGCTGTGGCCTCTCCCGTTGCGGAGCACAGGCTCCGGACACGCAGGCTCAGCGGCCATGGCTCACGGGCCCAGGCGCTCCGCGGCACGTGGGATCTTCCCGGACCGGGGCACGAACCCGCATCCCCTGCATCGGCAGGCGGACTCTCAACCCCTGCGCCACCAGGGAAGCCCCA
>RJWK010058856.1:0-13731 GCA_004363435.1 Platanista minor
TGTTAGCATACGGTATTTGTCTTTCTCTTTCTGACTTACTTCACTCTGTATGACAGACTCTAGGTCCATCCACCTCACTACAAATAACTCCATTTCGTTTCTTTTTATGGCTGAGTAATATTCCATTGTATATATGTGCCACATCTTCTTTACCCATTCATCCGATGATGGACACTTAGGTTGTTTCCATCTCCTGGCTGTAAATAGAGCTGCAATGAACATTTTGGTACATGACTCTTTTTGAATTATGGTTTTCTCAGGGTATATGCCCAGGAGTGGGATTGCTGGGTCATATGGTAGTTCTATTTTTCAGTTTTTTAAGGAACCTCCATACTGTTCTCCATAGTGGCTGTACCAATTCACATTTCCACCAGCAGTGCAAGAGGGCTCCCTTTTCTCCACAGCCTCTCCAGCATTTATTGTTTCTAGATTTTTTGATGATGGCCATTCTGACCGGTGTGAGATGATATCTCATTGTAGTTTTGATTTGCATTTCTCTAATGATTAATGATGTTGAACATTCTTTGAAAAGTATGAGACTAGAACACTCCCTAACACCATACACAAAAATAAGCTCAAAACGGATTAAAGACCTAAATGTAAGACCAGAAACTATCAAACTCTTAGAGGAAAACATAGGCAGAACACTCTATGACATAAATCACAGCAAGATTCTTTTTGACCCACCTCCTAGAGAAATGGAAAGAACAAAAAAATAGACAAATGGGACCTAATGAAACTTCAAAGCTTTTGCACAGCAAAGGAAACCATAAACAAGACCAAAAGACAACCCTCAGAATGGGAGAAAATATTTGCAAATGAAGCAACTGACAAAGGATTAATCTCCAAAATTTACAAGCAGCTCATGCAGCTCAGTAACAAAAAAACACACAACCCAATCCAAAAATGGGCAGAAGACCTAAATAGACATTTCTCCAAAGAAGATATACAGACTGCCAACAAACACATGAAAGATTCTCCTCTCTTTTAAGAGCCGTATTTTTATTCTTTTTCTGCCTGGTAATTTTTTTCACTTGAGGGCCAGGTATTGCTGATTTTACTTTGTTTAATACTATCTATATTTTTATTTCTATAAATAATACTGAGTGTTATTCTGGGGCACAGTTATTTGGAAAGAGTTTGCTCTTAAGATTTATTGGGTAAGACTAAAACAACCTTTAATCTAGGACTGCATCTGCCTCACCGCTGAGGTAATATTTTTCTGAGTATTGTACTTGATGTTCCATTAATTTTGAGGTTTTCCACTCTGATTGGAATGTGAATTATTCTCAACCCTGTGTGAGCCCTCGTGATCATCTCATCTAATAATTTTGAGTGATTATTTCCTTACCCTGAGGTAGTTTTCTGACAGATATGTGTTGATCAGTATTCAAGAGAATAGGGGACAGAATTTCTGAAGCTCTTTCTGTCTGTGCATGTCTCTCCTCTCTGGTACTCTGCCCTGCAAACTCTAGCCATCTGTCTTCCCCAGACTCCCAACTCCATCTGTTTAACTTAGGTTATCACCAGACTCTGCCTGGATTCCCCCTTTTTTGAGCTGCTGCCTAGAAACTCTCCCCATGCTATGAGTTGGAGCTATCATAGGACTCAACTATTTCCTCCCTTTCAGAGACCACTGTCCTGTTTTGCCTGATATCCAATGTCTGAAAACTGTTATTTCATAAGATTTCTCCTTTTTTAAAAATTGTTTCAGACAGAAGAGTAAATCCTTTTCCTAATGCTGCATCTTGCCAAGAGTGGAGGTCTCTAGAAGAGTCAAATTTAATCATAATCCTTTTCTCCTCCTAGTAAACTTGGAATCAGGGCAAGATGAGTTAATTGGATGGTTCTGAAGTCTCCAATTTTAATAACTGGTGTGTAGTGCAGATCTTAAATAAGAGAGTAAAGAGTGGGTAAGGAGCCTTTCTGGTGGTATTGGGAAGTAGAAAAGGTTCTTCCATGAATGCAATTTTGAATTTGTTGACCTTGAGATTTACTCAGCACTTAGGAGAGAGTCAAGAAGAAATGACTAAACTCACTTGAATAATCCAAATGTGAAGCTGAGGACAGTGGTCAGACCTTCATTTTTAGCTTAAAATATAATATTTCTATAAGATGAAGTGAGTCCAGAACATACAAAAAAATGTGTAAGAAACTTTTTTCTTCAACTTCAACACTATGATAGCTACAAAATATTCATATCCTAAATTGTTTGATATTTATTTTATTTGAAGTATAGTTGATTTACAAGGTGTTAGTTTCAGGTGTACAGCAAAGTGATTCAGTTATATATACATATATATTTTTTTCAGATATTTTTCCCTTATAGGTTATTACAAAATATTGAGTATAGTTCCCTGTGCAACACTATTACCAAACCCAGGTCCAGCTGCTCGCCGCTCAAAAGCCAGTACTCGAGAGATGAGTATTGGTAGGAAAGGAAAGGTTGCATTGTTGTGGAAGCCAGCAACCAGGGGATAAGGTAGACTCATGTCCAAGAACCAACTCCCAACTGATACTCAGGGGGCAAGGGGATTTTCAGGGGTGTATTGGCAGAGGGAGGGGGCAGAGCAGCACAGTCAGCTCTGAGAGTCATCTCAAAATCAGTAATGTCGTGGTCCGATCAGCATCATCTTGGTTGTTTTAAGTACAGTTAATCTTCAGTTGCAGGGTTTGTTCCTATTTCTTTGAGGCCAGTTCTCAGAATTCTATGAAATGGAATTGCTTCTGTCATGGCTACAATTTGGTCATCTTCCTCCACCTGGTAGGAGCTTCATTATCTGCAAAACAGCTCACAGGATATGGCTCAGAATATTATCTATAGCCCTTGAGGAGTAACTAAAGGTCCTTGACTTTGTTTAATGACTAGACTATTATTATTTTTTCTTGTGTAAAGGCTTAGAGTTTAAAGTAAAACTAAGTTCTAAGGCCAAGGGGGTGCTTACAATACAGTAGGTCCTTGCTGTTTATCTATTTTATATATAGTAGTGTGTATATGGTAATCCCAAACTCCTAATCTATCCATCTTCCACCTCTCTCCTCTGGTAACCGTAAGTTTGTTTTCTATGTCTGTGAGTCTATTTCTGTTTTGTATATAAGTTCATTTGTATCACTTTTTTTAGATTCCACATATAAGCAATATCATATGATATTTGTCTTTCTCTGCCTGGCTTACTTCACTTAGTATGATTGTCTCTAGGTCCATCCATGCTGCTGCAAATGGCATTATTTCATTCTTTTTTATGGCTGAGTAATATTCCATTGTATAAATATACATTTTTATACATTCAGAGAAAACCATAATTTGAAAAGATACACACACCCCAATGTTCACTGCAGCACTATTTACAATAGTCAATACATGCAAGCAACCTAAATGTCCACTGACAGATGAATGAAAGATATAATATTAAATTATTATTTTAATTAAGAACTCTAGATTTCATGGCCATATTTGAAAGTATGTTGGGACAGATATAATTTATACTTTGTTTTATCTGAAAAGAATTAGGGGATGTAGAGGTTTAAATCTTGGAAAAATTGTTTAGAAAATAATTCAACCTCAAAGTCAGTTCAACCTGAGGAGGCAGGTCTCTGACAGAAGCTACAGTCTGACAGGAATATTTTATTTTCACAGTCACAGCGCTTTTTGTGGTTCATCTAACAAATGTTAAATGAATAATAAATAACGGCAGGTTATTCCTCAGGATCTGGGAAGTCATTTTTACTACAGTCCTTGACTTTCCTCTCCGTAAACTATCAATCTCCATCTCAGCTGGGAAAGTAATTACTTCTGGTCAGAATTGGGGGTCTACAGACTGTTTTCCAGTCAGAGTTGGGGGTCCACTGGGTGTGAACAGTCCTGTCCTCAGGGAATCTGGTAGGTTGCTTTGGAATGTGCTGATCTTCCTCCATATAGGACCTACTCATGGGTCCTCCTTAGAATTTGAAAAGGGCCAGAATCCATCCTCAGAACTGGAAGTTGACATTCTCTATTATTGCAACTGTAGTTGAGACTATATGTGAGATTTAATGTGCTAGATAATTTATACTTTGAGTTAAAGCCAGCTTTATAGTTAATATATTTCTGAAGGCTAGTGTCACTTATATTTACTTCCCTATTTTTTTTGAAAGCCAGAACTGTGAGGTCATAAAGTACCTCAGTCTTCCCATGGGGAAGGAAGTCTCACTGGCCACTATTTACATTCCATCTCCTACATCTGTTTTCTTTATCTTCATATATTCACTTGACTAAATAATGTAAGCAAAGAAACAAAACTCTATACAATTTCCTAAAACGCTTTTGAGCATTTCTAGTAGCTTACCTTTTAAAATCTGATAGTAGTCAAGTACTCTACAAAATATAAAGCAAGTTTTCAAGAAAGAATATTTTAAACTAGTAATCCTTGGCATTTCTCCTGGAAAAACTTATATGGAAAGCAGACATGATAACTAAACACTGAAGTATTAGTTGCTATAATGTGCTATTGCATCTTGTGCAACATCCTCTGAATCTATTCGCCAAACATTATGGATATTGAATCAGTACTCAGGTGGTTCTGTGGATATAATAAGAGCATTCAAAGACGTTTAAAGTAGGCTTTAAATTTTTTTTTTTTCGGTGACAAGACAGAGCCAGACTAGTGTACCCAACTTTGAGACTTATAATATAGATACAGTAATCAAGACTGTACGGTATTGGCAAAGGAATAGACACATATAATTGACACGGGATAGAGAACCCAGAAGTAGTACCACACAAATATACCTAACTGAACTTTGACTAAGGTAAAAAAACAACTCATGGAGGAAAGTTGGATTTTTAATGAATCATGCAAGAGAGGTGGACATCCACAGATAAAAACAAGAAAACGAAACAAAACTTTGACCTTTAAGTTTCATACCTTATACAAAAATTAACTCAATACAGATCATGGACTTAAATACTTTAATGTAAAACATAATATTATAAAACTTTTAGAAAAAAATATAGAAGAAAATCTTCAGGATCTAAGCCTTGGCAAAGAGTTAATAGACTTGACATGAAAAGCACAGTCCACAAAAGCAAAAACTAATAAATTGGACATCAAAATTTTAAACTTCTTCTCAGCAAAAGACCCCATTAAGTGAATGAAAAAACAAACAACAGAATGAGAGAACATTTTTGCGAACCACAGAGACTAATATTGATAATACACAAAGAACTCTAAAAACAATAAATAAACAATACAATTAGAAAATGGGCAAAAGATATGAAGATATACTTCACAGAGAAGCATATACAGATGTTAAATAAATACATGAAAAGATGCTCAACTATCCATTGGGTAAATACAAATTAAAACCACAATGAGATATTACTACACAACTGTCAGAATGGCCCAAATAAAGAATAATGACAACACCAAACGCTGGTGAGGGTGTGAAGAAACAAGCACTCAGACAGTGCTGGTGGGAATATAAGTGGTACAAACTAGTCTGGAAAACAGACTGGCAATTTCTTGGCGAAAAAACTGGACATGAAACTACCATCTGACCCACCAACTGCAATCCTGGGCATTTATCCCAAGAAATGAAAATGTAAAATGTTATTCATACAAAAACCTACATACGAATGTTTATAGCAGCTTATTAGTAAAGTCAAAACTTGGAAACAACACACATGTCCTTCAAAGTGTGAATCATTAAGGAAACTGTGATATATTCATACCATAGAATATTACTCAGCATTAAAAAAGAACTTTTGATACATTACAAACTAAAATGAACCTCCAGAGAATTATGATGAGTGAAAAAAATCCAATCTCACAAGGTTACAAACTGTATGATTCCATTTACAAAACATTCTTGAAACTAGAAAATTATAGAAATGGAAAACAGACTAGTGGTTGCCAGAGATTAAGGAGGAGGTGAGGACAGCATGGAAGTTGGTATGGTTATAACAGGACAACAAGAGCAATCTTCATGGGGATGGAACTGTTCTGTATCTTGACTGTATCCATGTCAGTATCTTGGTTGTGATGTTTTCTACAGTTTTACAAGATGGGGAAAACTGGGTAAAAAGTACAGGAGACTTCTTTGTATTAAGCATGTGAATCTGTAATTAAGTCAAAGTAAAAAAGCTTAACTTAAAAAATACATTTTTAAAGTATACAATGTGATGATTTGATTTTTATATACTTTGTGGAATGATTACCACGATCAAGATAATTAACACATTTATCACCTCACATAGTTAACTTTGCCTGTGCATGTGCACACATATGTGTGTGTGTGTGTGTGTGTGTGTGTCTGTGTGTGGTGAGAATGCTTTTTACAAAGTAATAAAAATATACACTTTTGAGTGTCAAGACAGGAAAAACTCATACCTATTGAGAGTACTTAAAATTACTTCCAGTTATTCCTGAGGCAATAGGATGTCTAATGTCTTTAAAATATCTTCAACTCAGGCTGCAAATATTTCGTGTACCCTTGTACTTTGTCTACATCAATGGAGAAAACATAAAGAAGACTGTAGAAAGCTTGAAGGTTTGCAGAAATTTTCCTGGACATTCAACCTTATTTATTAATTGCTAATTACAAATTATAGCCTTCCATCTTTGCTTTTCACTGAGTTGGGTCCTTTTAAGATCTCAGTTCCAGTAGGATTCTTAAAGTGTCTCTAGTGACACAAGTTGGCCAGGTATGCCTTCAGGGTCTCTTCAGTATTGGTGATGTTTTGCATTAGTGAAGTGTTAAGCGTTTTGTGGAGCAGCTGTAAAGATTTATTTCTTACATTGTTCTAAAGCCTCTCTCTACAAACAGTAAATTATGGTAAAAACAAATGTGGGGATGGAGGTTGGGATGGCAGATGCTGTTGACAGACTGGCTCTTTGAGGTACAGATATCACTTTCCAGCTACACCTGAGCTTTGGTAAACTGAAGAGATGGAAGCAATACTCTGCACACGCAGGAGTGCTACTGAGCCTCATTTTTCTCTTCCAATTTTTATTCTTCACAATCCATCTGCTTTTCATTTCTACTATCTGAATGGCTGATGGAGTACCTTTTTAAAGCACTCAGAATGTTAGTGAATGAATTGAAAGATGCATCACACCATAATTGCATGTTCTCAAGGAATTTTCAGATTGTTCACTTTTATTAGAGTCTGATTAAATGCCCCCTCAGAGGCAAAGCAACAATATCAGAATTATCAAAGCAATCATCTCCAGTTTATCTTCTAACTCTTCTCCATGAAGAAATGTCAGCTTGTGAATTAGGAGATTCTCCAAAAATTTCTTGTTGACATTTTCTAATCCCCTTAAAAAATCCTCTTTAAAAAATATAACAAATGATGATTTAATAGTGCCCTCTGTCTCTCAAGTATTGTTCTGAATTCCTACAAAAGTACAAGAATTCTTGGAAGAGCTGGAAAACCAGCTATTTCCACTTATTCAGAGGTTAGAATTAGCTGTGGGCTGATTCAGCCCATTGTATCAATACAAAGCTTAATTCCAAAGCAAGACCTTGTGAGAGGTTCTAGGATTTCTTCATGAAAATGCATCACTGTAATATATATTCCTATCCCTCTTAGCAAAAAATATTAAAATCAACCATGCTCTTCTGAAAAAGACCATTTAGTCCACATTTTCACTTTCTGGATAAATATGAGATCATAAAGATCTGATATGAAAAGCTCATTCATTAATCAGTTGATTTTAAGGAAGATATACCAGGCTGATGTTTTGATTGTATGAGTAGAGTTGTGGAAGCCTGGGGGTGGGGAAGTAAGGTGAAGAGAGACTTATTTAAAGAGTGCAGTTGGAAGATTTTTGTACAATCTTATCAAAATATTATTAAAATGCCTTTGTATTTAGGTTAATTGCCAGAGTACAATTGTCTAATTTAAGATTAGAAAAGTAAAGAATAAGAGTTAAACTAATTCAAAAAGATACATGCACCCCTATGTTCATTGCAGCATTATTAACAATAGTGACAATATGGAAGCAACATAAACACCCATCCACAAATGAATGTATATACATATGTACATATACGTATGATGAAATTCTACTCAGCCATTAAAAAAGAATGAAATCTTGCCATCTGTGACAACATGGATGGAACTTGAGGGTATCATGTGAAGTGAAATAAGTCAGATGGAGAAAACCAAATATACTGTATGATCTTACTCATATTTGGAATATAAAAACCAAACAACACAAAATGAATTGAAAAACAAAAACAAAAAAACACAAATGTACAGAGAATAGAGTAGTGATTACCAGAGGGGAAGAGGCAGGAGCAAAATGAGTAAAGGAAGTCAACTGTATGGTGATGGATGGAAACTAAATTTTTGGTGGTGAGAACACCGTAGTGTATACAGAAGTCAAAATACAATGTTGTACACATGAAACTTATGTAATGATATAATGTTATAAACCAATGTCACCTCAATTTAAATCTTTTTTTCAATAAGGTAATGTAATAAAGAAAAACCAGTTAAGAGCCTGGCTTTGGAGTAAGAAATACCAGAGCTTGAATATTACCATTTTCTAGTTGCATTATTTTGGCCCAGTTATTTAACTCTTTAAGTTTTCCTGCCTGTAAAATATCATAATAATAGTACTTAACTATTAGGATTACAAGATATCGTGCATATATTTAGTTTTTAGGAAGCTCTTTTAAATAAAGAGCTCTTACAATTTTAGTATTGTTCATAAAATGAGTTTTTGCCTATATGAATAACTGCTTTTACTCAAGAGAAGGATTAGGGATTCAAATCCTTTTTTGAATCCTCTTGATAATTTCTGTTAATCTGTTTATTCCTAAACTTTTGTCTGGACTTCCTCCCAAGAAGGATTTCAATTGGATTATAGCTATTAAAATAAAAGAGAAAAATTTTAGAAGAACACAGAGGAAGAAACAGCATAGAGAAAATAAATGTGGGAAAATCAGTCTAAGCTAAATATATTACACTACATTTATGATACTCCCCATATTGTCATGTGCCTTTCTACCTTGGTGATATAGAAGATCCCATCCTTAATGATATTAATATAATAATTAAGCTCCTGAACTGTTTCTTAGAATGTCCTAAAAGCCCACAGAATAATGACAAAACATCATTTATGAAAGCAGGTCTTGTTATGAGCTGGGGTGGAGGAGAGGGGTAGGGGAGGTGAGTTGACATGTGGTAAGGGTAGAGTGGGGGAGAAATGCCACAATTCTGTTTCAGGTGTCTGATATCTGACAGGTTTGACTCTGAATGTTTTATCTAGAGAATGAACATCATAGTCTTAGGAATATATTCCATGTATATCAGTCCTTTTTATCTATTTTTAATTTTTACTTAGGAAACACTCCAAACATACAGAAAGGTACAGAACATAATATTAACAACACCAGTGTATTCACAATCCCATGGACCCATTGTGCAAATTTTAAAACTTAATAAATTAATAACTTAAGAAATAATTTTAAATTAATAGTTTTAAGTATCTGTTCCATATATTTTCCCAAAAGAAATAAACAACTAACCCTCCCAACTCATTACTGCCCCCAGAGGTAATCACAACCCTCAATTTGGTATGTATCATCCCATATATGCATGATTTCATACTTTTTCTACATTTGTATGTATGTAAAAGCAATTTATAATACCATGTTTAGAGTGTTTTAAAAGTTTTAGACTCCCTCTTGCAAGAACACCAGAATCACAACTAGCTGCTGGACAGTCATCAACAGGAAGACACTGGAACTCACCAAAAAAGATACCCCAAATACAAAGACAAAGGAGAAGCCACAATGAGACGGTAGGAGGGGCACAATCACAGTAAAATCAAATCCCGTAACTACTGGGTGGGTGACTCACAAACTGGAGAACACCTAGACCACAGAAGTCCACCCACTGGAGTGAAGGTTCTGAGGCCTACATCAGGCTTCCAAACCAGGTTTGGCAATGGGTGGAGGAATTCCTAGAGAATCAGAATTGAAGGCTAGAGGGATTTGATTGCAGGGCTTCAACAGGACTGGGGGAAACAGAGACTCCACTCTTGGAGGGCACACACAAAGTAGTGTGTGCATCAGAACCCAGGGGAGACTGAACCAGACCTACCTGCTAGTGTTGGAGGGTCTCCTGCAGAGGCAGGGGGTGGCTGTGGCTCACCGTGAGGACAAGGACACTGGAAACAGGATCTGGGGGTGCTACTTGGCGTGGGCCCTCCAGGAGTCCACCATTGGCCCCACCAGGGAGCCTCTGGTGGGCTCCAGTGTTGGGTTGCCTCAGGCCAAACAACCAACAGGGAGGAAACCCAGCCACACCCATCAGCAGTCAAGCAGATTAAAGTTTTCCTAAGCTCTGCCCACCAGAGCAACAGCCAACTCTACCCACCACCAGTCCCTCCCCCATCAGGAAACTTGCACAAGCCTCTTAGATAGCCTCATCCACGAGAGGGCAGACAGCAGAAGCAAGAAGAACTACAATCCTGCACCCTGTGGAACAAAAACCACATTGACAGAAGGATAGAAAAGATGAAAAGGCTATGTACCAGATGAAGGAACAAGATAAAACCCCAGAAAAACAACTAAATGAAATGGAAATAGGCAACCTTCCAGAAAAAGAATTCAGAATAATGATAGTGAAGATGATCCAGGACCTCGGAAAAAGAATGGAGGCAAAGATCGAGAAGATGCAAGAAATGTTTAACAAAGACCTACAAGAATTAAAAAACAAAGATAAACAATACAATAACTGAAATGAAAACTACACTAGAAGGAGTCAATAGCAGTATAACTGAGGCAGAAGAATGGATAAGTGACCTGGAAGACAGAATGGTGGAATTCACAGCTGTGGAACAGAATAAAGAAAAAAGAATGAAAAGAAATGAAGACAGCCTAAGAGACCTCTGGGACAACATTAAATGCAACAACATTCGCATTATAGGAGTCCCAGAAGGAGAAGAGAGAGAGAAAGGACCAGAGAAAATATTTGAAGAGATTATAGTCGAAAACTTCCCTAACCTGGGAAAGGAAATAGCCACCCAAGTCCAGGAAGTGCAGAGAGTCCCATACAGGATAAACCCAAGAAGAAGCACACCGAGACACATAGTAATCAAATTGGCAAAAATTAAAGACAAAGAAAAATTATTGAAAGCAGCAAGGGAAAAACGACAAATAACATACAAGGGAGCTCCCATAAGGTTAACAGCTGATTTCTCAGCAGAAACTCTACATGCCAGAAGGGAGTGGCATGATATACTTAAAGTGATGAAAGGGAAAAAAAACCAAGATTACTCTACCGGGCAAGGGTCTCATTCAGATTCGATGGAGAAATCAAAAGCTTTACAAACAAGAAAAAGCTAAGAGAATTCAGCACCATGAAATCAGGTCTACAACAAATGCAAAAGGAACTTCTCTAAGTGGGAAACACAAGAGAAGAAAGAAAAGGACCTATGAAAACAAACCCAAAACAATTAAGAAAATGGTCATAGGAACACACATATCGATAATTACTGTAAACATGAATGGATTAAATGTTCCAACCAAAAGGCACAGGCTTGCTGAATGGATACAAAAGCATGACCCATATATATGCTGTCTACAAAAGACCCAATTCAGACCTAGGGACACATACAGACTGAAAGTGAGGGGATGGAAAAAGATATTCCATGCAAATGGAAAGCAAAAGAAAGCTGGAGTAGCAATACTCATATCAGATAAAACAGACTTTAAAATAAAGAATGTTAGAAGAGACAAGGAAGGACACTACATAATGATCCAGGGATCAGTCCAAGAAGAAGATATAAAATATATATGCACCCAACATAGGAGCACCTCAATACATAAGGCAACTGCTAACAGCTATAAAAGAGGAAATCGACAGTAACACAATAATAGTAGGGGACTTTAACACCTCACTTACACCAATGGACAGATCATCCAAAATGAAAATAAATAAGGAAACACAAGCTTTAAATGACACAATAGACCAGGTAGATTTAATTGATATTTATAGAACATTCCATCCAAAAACAGCAGATTACACTTTCTTCTCAAGTGCGCACAGAACAGTCTCCAGGATAGATCACGTCGTGGGTCACAAATCAAGCCTCAGTAAATTTAAGAATACTGAAATCATATCAAGAATCTTTTCTGACCACAATGCTATGAGGTTAGAAATCACTTACAGGGAAAAAAACATAAAAACACAAACACATGGAGGCTCCACAATACGTTACTAAATAACCAAGAGATCACTGAAAAAATCAAAGAGGAATTCAAAAAATACCTAGAGACAAATAACAATGAAAACACGATGATCCAAAACCAATGGGATGGAGCAAAAGCAGTTCTAAAAGGGAAGTTTATAGCAATACAAGCCTACCTCAGGAAACAAGAAAAATCTCAAATAAACAATCTAACCTTACACCTAAAGGAACCAGAGAAAGAATAACAAACAAAACCCAAAGTTAGCAGAAGGAAAGAAATCATGAAGATCAGAGCAGAAATAAATGAAATAGAAACAAAGAAAACAATAGCAAAGATCAATAAAACTAAAAGCTGGTTCTTTGAGAAGATAAACAAAATTGATAAACCATTAGCCAGACTCATCAAGAAAATGAGGGAGAGGACTCAAATCAATAAAATTAGAAATGAAAAAGGAGAAGTTACAACAGACACTGCAGAAATACAAAGCATCCTAAGAGACTACTACCAGTAACTCTATGCCAGTAAAATGGACAACCTGGAAGAAATGGACAAATTCTTAGAAAGGTATAACCTCCCAAGACTAAAACAGGAAGAAAGAGAAAATATGAACAGACTGATCACAAGAAATGAAATGGAAACTGTGATTAAAAATCTTCCAACAAACAAAACTCCAGGACCAGATGGCTTCACAGGTGAATTCCATTAAACATTCAGAGAAGAGCTAACACCCATCCTTCTCAAACTCTTCCAAAAAATTGCAGAGGAAGGAATACTCCCAAACTCATTCTATGAGGTCACCAGCACACTGATACCAAACCAAAGATAATACAAAAAAAGAAAATTACAGACCAATATCACTGATGAATATAGATGCAAAAATCCTCAACAAAATACTAGCAAACAGAATCCAACAACACATTAAAAGGATCATACACCATGATCAAGTGGGATTTATCCCAGGGATGCAAGGATTCTTCAATATACTCAACTCAATCAATCTGATACACCATATTAAGAAATTGAAGAATAAAAACAATATGATCATCTTAATAGATGCAGAAAACGCTTTGGACAAAATTCAACACCCATTTATGAAAAAAACTATCCAGAAAGTGGGCATAGAGGGAACCTACCTCAACATAATAAAGGCCATATATGACAAACCCACAGCAAACATCATTCTCAATGGTGAAAAACTGAAAGCATTTCCTCTAAGATCAGGAAAAAGACAAGGATGTCCACTCTCACCACTATTATTCAACAAAGTTTTGGAAGTCCTAGCCATGGCAATCAGAGAAGAAAAAGAAATAAAAGGAATCCAAACTGGAAATGAGGATGTAAAACTGTCACTGTTTGCAGATGACATGATACTATACATAGAGAATCCTAAAGATGCTACCAGAAAACTACTAGAGCTAATCAATGAATTTGGTAAAGTAGCAGGATACAAAATTAATGCACAGAAATCTCTTGCATTCCTATACACTAATGATGAAAAATCTGAAAGTGAAATCAAGAAAACACTCCCATTTACCATTGCAA
>RJWK010058857.1:0-13749 GCA_004363435.1 Platanista minor
TGTTAGGTGATCAGTGCTCTGGGAAGTAGAGCAGGGAAGGGAAAAGGGCCATAAGCAGTCTGGGTGGGCAGATGCTGAATTCTGAGAGATGGATTGACTATCATATGGGTCAAATTTCTTTTCGATACTTAACACTGTCAATACAGTTTTTATCGTTGAGGTTTTCCAACATATCCCAAAGTGGAATAGTGTAAGGAGCTCCAGCAGTTAACTCCTGACCAATCTGGTTTCATCTCTACTCCCACCCACTTGCTCCCCCAGGCAATTTAAAGCAAATCTTAGAAACCACACCCTTCTGCCCATAGCAATACATTTTTTTTTTCTCCCCCCTCCCGCCCAGCGCCTGCGCCCCAGGCCCGGCCGCCCCAT
Source organism: Platanista minor (assembly GCA_004363435.1). Lineage (NCBI taxonomy): Eukaryota > Metazoa > Chordata > Mammalia > Artiodactyla > Platanistidae > Platanista > Platanista minor. The sequence continues at coordinate 370 of RJWK010058857.1, forward strand.
AGCAATACATTATTTTAATGTAATTTGTAAACTGGGGAAATCAGTTTGATAATGAGATTATGAAAATTGATTATGACCCAATCAGGATTTCAAAAAGTGGTTAAAAAAAAGTTTGAAAACTTCAAGTAAGATAAAAGAGCAGAGACTGACAAGTCAGTTTCCATTCTTCAATTTCCTCCTCAGACACAATCTCCATTAATTCCTGGAATTACACCCCATGGTGTACTCCAGTTAAAAAGAAAAATAGGGACTTCCAGGGTGGCGCAATGATTAAGAATCCGCCTGCCAGTGCAGGGGACATAGGTTCGAGCCCTGATCCAGGAAGATCCCACATGCTGCAGAGCAACTAAGCCCATGTGCCACAACTACTGACCCTGTGCTCTAGAGCCCCCGAGCCATAACTACTGAGCCCGCATGCCACAACTACTGAAGCCCGTGCTCCTAGAGCCCGTTCTCCACAACAAGAGAAGCCACTGCAATGAGAAGCCCGCACACCACAACGAAAAGCGAAAAGTAGCCCCTGCTCACTGCAACTAGAGAAAGCCCACACACAGCAACGAAGACCCAATGCAGCCAAAAAAAATTAAATAAGTTTTTAAAAAAATAAAAGAAAAATATAATTGTGTTCCAAGGGCTTACTGCCTAGAAGAAAAGGATTAGAGAATAATGGCTCCCAGGAGACGAGGGTGTACAAGGCACCCCAGGGGCCTTTTGGGAAAGTTGTGGGTGCATTTTGGTGTCACAGTAATGAGAGTGTTATTGGGAAGCCGTGCACAGGACAGTGCCACCCAGGGGAGAACTATCGTGGATTCCTCCTCCTAGCCAATGTCCTGTGTGTTTTATGTAGGAGGAAAGACTGTTAATCTGAGCCTAGAACCCAAATTAGTTTGCCTGTAAATGTAAAGAGTATTAATAGACACTGAATGGTCCAAGAACGCAACTTCTGAGTCAATTGGAAGAGTTTCCTCAGCTTTGTTGGCACTTTACTAGTTGTTACGATCCAGTTCAGGAAACTGCAAAATCTCTTCATCTAGGCAGTGCCAGCTGTGGGTTTTATGGAGCTTTAGGGATCCACAGAGAGTTCTGGGGATTTTTCAGGTACACTGGGGAGGTTTTAAAATCCAACTCTGAATCAGGTCTGCATTTGTAACAAATTCCCAAGGGATGTTGATGGCTGCCCTCCATGGACCACACACTAGCTGGACCTCATTGGGAGCAAGCCCAAGTATCACTTGCATATTGAAATATGTATTCTTTTACTTATAAATTTCTCTCCTTTTATTTCACCTTTACACTATACATATATATTTGGGACAATTCTATTAACATTTAAAGATTTCTCTGTGGAGATAGGTTTCATCAAGTATTTCATTTCAAGGTGGTAAAGACTGAATGAGAAATTCTTTGCTGTAAATGGAGGAAGGCTGTGGTTGGCTCTGACCGAGTGAAGCAACAAGGATGGGCAGGGAAGTGTTGAGTGGGGATACAGGTGCCTCTCTCTGCTGGAGGAGGAGTGGTTGGGAAGTTGGGGGGAAACCTGCCAGCCTGGTTTGCAGAAGTAGAAGAGTCCTGAACCTCAGAGCACTGGAGGCAGGTTGCATGAATATCCCAAGGATATCAGAAGTTCCACCACCTTGGCTTCCCTGCCCCTGGTTCTCCTATCCTGTTAACAGGAGTGGAGTAACAAGCCTGGGGGTATTTTGATTCCAGGAAAAGAACTGGACTGGGAATGGGCCTTTTGTGTGGATGGAGGGTCTGAGGGATCTTAGGAGGAAGGAGGTAAGTAGTTAATAAAATCTCTCTCAGAAGGGTGGGAGGGATTTGAAGAGAGCCCAGCTCCCTAGCGGTAGGGTTAAGTGCATCCAGCTCTGGGTGTTGGGTTCAAGCTCCTTCCTCAAGGTGATTCAGCCCCTGAAGGCTCTTCTCTCCTGCAGTAGGGAGGATGTGGGTGGGGAGATGGGATTTCAGGTAAAACCTTCTCAGCTCCCCACCCAACCCAGCCTTTAGGGGGTCAAGAGCAGAAAAGAGTCACAAAACCCACAACACTTCTTTGCTCTAAAGAAGAAATTCCGGGGCTCCCCTGGTGGCACAGTGGTTAAGAATCCGCCTGCCAATGCAGGGGACACGGGTTCGAGCTCTCATCCTGGAAGATCCCACATGCCGCGGAGCAACTAAACCCATACACCACAACTACTGAGCCCACGCGCCACAACTACTGAAGCCCGTGCACCTAGAGCCCATGCTCTACAACAAGAGAAGCCACTGCAATGAGAAGCCTGTGCACCGCAACGAAGAGTAGCCCCCGCTCACCACAAGTGGAGGAAGCCCACGCACAGCAACAAAGACCCAACGCAGCCAAAAAAATAATAATAATTAAAATTTAAAAAGTTCTGCTTTAGGGCCAGTTTTCTAGGCTCTACAACAAGCTAAGAGTCTTTAAATATCAAAGCACCAACCTATCTCTAGAGGACACACACCTAGGGAGTTGTGAAAAGAAAGTCCTGGGCAGGGTAAGGAGTGGGACAGGCCAGGGAGGGCGGGAAGGGGGAGCCCTGGTATGGAAGGTCTGCAGAAGGCAGCGGATGAGGAGGAGGAGGGCTCCAGCCTGAGGGGAGATGGGCCTGGAGGGTGTGGAGGGGCTGGCCTCCTTCCAGAGGAATCTACCCTACCTGCCTCTCAGGGGACAGTCTAGCCAGAATGTCCAAAATCGCAGACCATGTGAACATTCCTAACAAGGGTTCAGGCAGAGCTGCCTGCACCTCTGGTGTACCACATCTGGTAGCATTACTGCATGCTGGCAACTGCCCATTTAGAAAATGTAATTCATAGGTGATCCCATATTCTTAAAAAGACATTAATAGGGCTTCCCTGGTGGCGCAGTGGTTGAGAGTCCGCCTGCCGAGGCAGGGGACGCGGGTTCAGGCCCCGGTCCGGGAAGATCCCACGTGCCGCAGAGCGGCTGGGCCCATGAGCCGTGGCCGCTGAGCCTGCGCGTCGGTAGCCTGTGCTCCGCAAAGGGAGAGGCCACAGCAGTGAGAGGCCCACGTACCGCCAAAAAAAAAAAAAAAAAAAAAGACATTAATAATTCCTTATGTATGACACTGGTATTGCAGTTCCATTTACCTGTTGTATTTACTGCTGTGTCTCCATGCCTGGCCCGGGGCCTGGCAAACAGTAGGAGCTCAATAAACGCTTGTGGAATTTATGAGTGAATTGCAGCAGTTTGTCACAGGGTTACAGTTCCACTTTAACTAGATTCTTCTATATGTGGCTCCTGACTGAAGACAGGCATGGGCCATGTCAGGAAATCGTTGTACACCTCCAGGAACAAAGGTGAAGGCCCACATTTAATTCAGGAAGAAACTGAGCCTCCGACAGAAGACAAGTGACTTGCCCAGCTCAGAGGGGTGTGAACCTGAGGACTGCGCCACCCCTTGGAGAGGTTGATGTTAGCAGGGATGCGGTGGTTGCCATAGCCCTGTAGAAGTTGTCTCTGCATGGGATGGGGAGGTCAAGGGCTATGCAGATTCCCCTTGGATGACGGCCAGCCTTTTTTACCCTTTCACCCAGGGAGCATAATGATAATAATAACATCAGTAACGACTGTGCCCTCTCCCCATCCCAGGCACTTTGCTGCACGTCTTAGGAGCACTATTTCATCAACTCCTACAAAATGAGAAAATGAAGCTTGGGGAGGACAACAGCCTGCCCGGAGTCACAAAGCTGAACCGCGGTCTACAGGGAGGAGGCTCCTGAGCCCGCCTCTGACCTGCTGTGCGGGGCATCTGAGCAGGGCAGTGACTGGAGGGAGCCAGTCTCAGCCAGGAGCTGGCTCTCGGGGGGCAGGTGGAGGCAGGTGCCCTGAGCCCCAGGTCCTTCTCCACCAGCAGTCCCTGAACTTGGCATGGAGCCTAGAGGAACCGTTAGCATCAGTTCTGAAGCCAAGGCTGCCAGGTCTCAAACCTTAGCTGGGACAAACCAAACACTCCATATCTGCCCCCTCCCTCCAATGCCACTCCCCACCCCCAGCCACCGTCCTGGGAAGGCACACGCTTTGGGTTACGTTCTCCTTTTTCTCCATATGTTTGGCCCACAATTATTATATAGCTTTTTTTTTTAATGTGTTCTTAAGTTTTATGGAAATCATATGTTGTACTCGCCAACCCACAGCTTCATGTTTGCCCTGAGGATGTGCTTTTGGATTAGTCTGTATTGTTACCTGGAGCTCTTATCATCTTGTGTGTCAATATTTAACTCTTTTTAAATGTCCTTCAATAAAGTTTTATAGATTTTTTTTTAATTTTACTTATTTTAACAAATATTTATTTATTTTTATTTTGGGCTGTGTCGGGTCTTAGTTGTGGCACACAGGATCTTTCATTGCGGTGCACAGGCTTCTCTCTCTAGTTGTGACGCCAGAGCACATGGGCTCAGTTGTCGTGGCGTGTGGGCTTAGTTGCCCCGTGGCATGTGAGATCTTAGTTCCCCCACCAGGGACTGAACCCACGTCCCTGCATTGGCAGGCAAATTCTTAATCACTGGACCACCAGGGAAGTCCTCAGATTTTTTTCATAAAGTATTACATGTCTTTTGTTGGATTTATTCTGAGCCACTTTAAGGTTTTGTAAATGGAATTAAAATTTTTTTTCATAAAAAAATTCTTAATTCATAACCATTTCCGCACTTAGTAATGGTAAGGATATTCACATTGTTGTAGAACCAATCTCCAGAATGCTTTTCATCTTGTGAAACTGATATTCTGTACCCACTAATCAGTAACTCCCTGGTCCCTCCACCTCACCCCCTGGCAACCACCGTTCTACTTGCTGTCTATCAATTTCCCTATTCTAGGAACCTCCTATCGGTGGAATCATACAGTTTCTGTCCTTCTGTGTCTGGCTTATTTCCCTGAGAATAATGTCCTCAAGGTCCATGTTGCAGCATGTATCAGAATTTCTTTCCTTTTTGAGGCTGAATAATATTCCACTGTTGGTTTACACTACCCTCTGTTTATCCAGTCATCTGTCAAGGGACACGTGGGTTACTTCCACCTTTTAGCTGTTGTGAATATTTCTATGAAGATAGGTGTACAAATATGCAAATACCTTACATCTCTGGCAGGTTGTGACACTACTTTATTACAGCCAGCAAGAGGAAGGAAGATTTTCTCCTTGCCTGGCAAGAGCTCAGCCAGTGAGAGTCTGTCAGAACTCAGCCAATGTAAAACCTCTATACTTAGAATATCTCATTTCCTCCAATGGACTTTTTGTTTATAACAGACACTCTAAACATGCCATTTCCTCCCTAAAAGAAAAATAAACAAATGGGACCTAATCAAACGTGTAAGTTTTTGCACAGCAAAGGAAACCGTAAACAAAACAAAAAGACAACCCAGGGGCTTCCCTGGTGGCGCAGTGGTTGGGGGTCCGCCTGCCGATGCAGGGGACATGGGTTCGTGCCCCGGTCCAGGAAGATCCCACATGCTGCGGAGCGGCTGGGCCCGTGAGCCATGGCCGCTGAGCCTGCGCGTCCAGAACCTGTGCTCCGCAATGGGAGAGGCCACAATAGTGAGAGGCCCGCATACCGCCAAAAAAAAAAAAAAAAAAAACTCCCTACAAACAAAAGTCCAGGACAGTATGCCTTCACCGGGGAATTCTACCAAACATACGAAGAACTTATATCCATCCTTCTCAAACTCTTCCAAAAGATTGAAGAGGAGGGAACGCTCCCAAAGTTGTTCTCACAGCTGTCCTTTGTTTGGTTTACACAATAATAATAATAACAAATATACTCTTACAAGTGACCAGGTGGAAAACTCATTTAACTTCTTATTGCACCTTAAGCTGTAGGTACTATTGTTCCTTCCATTTACAAAAGAGTAAGTTGAGGCTCAAAGAGATGAAGAGTTTGACCTCAGGTCACACAGTCTGGGATTTGAAACCAGGCAGGCTGGCTGAAAAACTCTCGATATTTTTTTTAGAACTTTAAATTTTGTACTAATTTTAGACTTAGCAGAAAATTTGCAGATATATTACAAAGTTCCTCTGTCCCCTTCACCCTGTTTCTCCTATTGTTAACATCTTGACATTTTAGAGTCCTGAGCCTTTGTTTTTTAGAGGGTTTATGACACTGACATGGCTTATTGCTCTCACTGCTGATGTTACCCTTCATTGCTTGGTTAAAGTGGTGCCTGCTGGGTTTCTCCACTATAAAGCTTTTATTCTTTCCTTTGTAGTTAATAAATATCTCGGGGGCGGGGCGGGCATGGATTCCTTAAGGCTATGCAAATCAGGTTTCTCCTGAAATCTTCACCCACTAATTTTAGCATTCATTGGTGGATCTCTTCTGCAAGAATTATTAGCGTGAGGGTTGCCTAATGGTGATTTTGCTATTTTCTAATTCTCTTTCTTGTCTAATTGAAATTTTACTGTAAGGAAGGGCTGTTCCTCCCCACTCCATTTATTTATTTATTCAATTATTTCTTTATATCAGTATGGAGTTACTGATATATATTTTGTCCCCCGGATTAAATCCAATACTATTTCTATTTATTTTGTGACTCAGATTGTCCCTAATTTGGTCTTTTGATTCTCTTCAGATGGGCTTCTGGGTTCTTTCAACTTCCCCCACAACCCCACTCCAACGTCATGGGGTTTTTTTTGGTTTTTTTTTTTAAAGGGATGACATTTATTCCTTTTCCAAATGTTGCAGCAAAACCAGGTGGAAAAGAATGGTTTTAGCAGTTAGAAAAAAAAGTACAAATCTGGGGTTTGGCCATTAAAAGTTATCTACAACGATGGGAGGGGGGAAAGAAAACAACAAGAAGTTGTTTCACATTACATACCTCCCCCCCACACCCCAGAGCTTAATACTTGCTCACCAAGTCAAAAAAGAGACACAGCTGATTCCCAGGCTGGAGGTTTGAACTTGAGTTAAGACATTTATAAAAACCTAGACAGGGGCTTCCCTGGTGGCGCAGTGGTTGAGAGTCCGCCTGCCGATGCAGGGGACACCGGTTCGTGCCCCGGTCCGGGAAGATCCCGCATGCTGCGGAGCAGCTGGGCCCTTGAGCTGTGGCCGCTGAGCCTGTGAGTCCGGAGCCTGTGCTCCACAACGGGAGAGGCCACAACAGTGAGAGGCCCGCGTACCACAAGAAAAAAAAAAAAAACCTAGACAGGGGGGCAGTGTCCTCCCCAGCCCAGGTGCCACTAGACACAGCACAAGAGACTACAAACTCAACAGGGGAAGGCTGGACACTCAGGGTGTGGGAGTAGGCACCACCACATCTGGCTCAGGGTTTTGGGGAGTAAACAAAGCCTACTTGGAAAAGAATTGGGGAAGAAAACCAGCAACTGCCTTCTGCACAGGTGGGGACAGGGAAGGAGGCAGGGGCAGGGGCAGGAGCATTTCCCATCACTAACCTAACTTGGGAAACTGAAAGGGACCATCTTCAATTGGCCTTAAGAGGAAGACCAGATGGATGATGGGAGAATCCACAGGAGGGAGAGGAGGATAGGGAACGTGGCTAGCAGACAACAGCCCCTTCCTTTCTGGGCACAGGAAGGCAGCCAGGGCACCAGGTCCAGGCAGTGACCACGAGGACAGCACAGTTTTTGCAGCTTAGGGATCACCCATCTGCCCCCACCCAGCTACTCACTTTGCTGACTCACTGGTGTAGGGCCACTCTCCAGCCCGAGGGAGTGAATGGCTGTGCGCCTGGGGCCCTGCCTCTTCTGTGTCTCCTCCCTTGGAGGCAGCACCAGCTTCTGCCCCTTTGGCCTGGGGTTCCTGGCTCTCAGGGGTGGCGGCAGCCTTCCCTCCCTGGGTAGTGCCTTCCTCGCTGCAGGCACCGACCTCCCCCTGCTCCGGCTCATCCTCTGTGGGTGACGAGGCAGACGGATCACCCTCACCCTCCTTCCGATTTCTCTTGAAGGACAGGTCACTCAATTTAAAAGACTTCTTTTTAAAAAAATATTTATTTATATTTGGCTGCGTTGGATCCTCGCTGCTGCACGTGGGCTTTCTCTAGTTGCAGTAAGAGGGGATTCCTCTTCATTGCGGTGCGCGGGCTTCCCATTGTGGTGGCGTCTCTTGTTGCAGAGCACAGGCTCTAGGAATGCGGGTTTCAATAGTTGTGGCTCGCAGGCTCTAGAGCGCAGGCTCAGTAGTTGCGGTGCACGGACTTAGTTGTTCCACAGCATGTAGGATCTTCCTGGACCAGGGCTCGAACCCATGTCCCCTGCATTGGCAGGCGGATTCTTAACCACTGCGCCACGAGGGAGGCCCCACAATCCCCTTTAGATGATACTGGCAAAACACTGTCCCCAGTGGGTGTGTCCCATGCTTATACTGCAGGTGGGTGGGGCAGTTCAGGGTGGATACATCAAAAGCAGCAGCAGGCTTCATCTGCATTATATTAGGAGACTGGAACTCCTTAAGGATCCTGCAGTAGTAAGGCTAGCCATGACCCCTGGGACTGGGGTGAGGACAGCCGGATCGCACCATTGCATGGCTCTCTCTCACCCTCATCATGACTAGAATGTCACAAATGTGGTGTCACTGTGACACTGTACCCACATCCACCACCTGCCTAATGCTTTTAACCCTGATTGATAATCTTTGACTCCATGATTTCCTTAGGGCTTGGGAAATGGGGTTCTAACACTTCCATTCTCTCGACTGGAGAACACCTTCTATTGTGTTTTCTTCTGTAGAGTTTTCCCTCCTCACCTGGGACAACTCCTTACTCTGAACCAAGTAGTCACCAAGGCTGTAACATTGTATTTCCATTAAAAAGAGCTGAGACACTTTTGGCAAAATAATACATTTATTACCTATGATCGGCAGATATAGTGCTCATTTATTCTCTCCATGTTTGAAAAGAATTTCAAAATAAAATAATTTTATACATCATACAATTCAGAGCAGAGTTGGGCTCAGGGGACCGCTTCATTGTTCACAGGGTGGGCAGAACCCTCTGTCTCCAAACATTTTTTACGCTAGTTTGACTTTCTGCTGTGAGTCCTGGTCCCAGTCTTGCTTGAAACCCCATGAGGTTAAGTTCACCACCCAAGGGGGGCTGGAATTTTCCCAGCCATAGGGATGAGCTTCTAGTTCAGAGGTGAAAGAGGGCCTCCTGGAAGGGACCAATAAGGCCTCTGCAGCAGAAACAGGAGGAGACAAGGGCAGAGGGCACTGGGGCTGAACCAGAGGGCCTCTGGGGGATGGTGGAGCTCTCTCAGGATCCAGCATTTCCCTGTGCTCAACCGTGGGTTTCCACTCAGTAGAACAGGGTCTGCCTAAGAAAGCAGCAGAAACTTTCTTCTAGTAGTTTCCAAAACCTGAAGACAAGGCCCAGCAGGAACTTCGACTGGACCCAGGAGATCCCAGGATGCCAGGGAGCTATAAGCCCTCGATTACTGAGATGGCCCAGCCAATGGGCCCAGCTCCTGGAAGGCACGGTCAGGTAGTTTTGCAAGGACAGCCCATGACTAGGACAGACAGACCCACACAAACACACTGGAATTGGTAAAAGGGACTCCATATTGCTCATTCCCGAACTCCAGGTTTGACATCCATTGTTCAAAAGACACAAAGTGGACACCCTTCTTGAGGTTGGAGAACACATGGCTGGCCTACAGACAGAAAAAGGTAAGCCTCGTTGTGACATAGCCTTCCCCTCAAAAGCTGAGTTGGGGGCCTTCTGACAGGTGTGTTTTCCATAGATGGCTGCAACAATGTCTCCAGTTCCACATGTACTTCTAGAATCATGCCACTCCTCACCCAGGAGTGGAGTCTAATTTCCATCCCCTTGAATCTGGGTGGGTTTCCTTGTAACCAAGAGTGTGGTGGAAGTGGTGCTGAGTGACTTTTGCCAAGTGATTTCCGAGGCTGGGTCAGAAAGGCAATGCAGCTTTTGCTGGGTTCTCCTGAAGCCTCATGGTGGAGGCTTGAGCCACCAAGAAGCAGACTGACTGCCCTGAAACCGCCATGCTATGAGGAAGCCCAAACTAGACCAAGCAGAGAGATCCCACGGCCAAGTTCTGAGACTAACCCTAGAGCTGCTTGGCCAGCTATCAGCTGCTGTATACACACTCACACCCTACCCTGCCATTCAGCTCCGGCCAGTGTCTGAAATGCAACCACACGAGAGACCAGAGCCAGAAACTCCCAGCAGAGCCCTACTCATAGAACCCATGAGAGGTGAGAAAATGACTGCTGTCAATATTAAGCCACTAAATTTGGGGGCAGTTTGTTATGCAGCAATAGATCAGCGTAGGCCCTACCATCCTTTCCCCACACCCCTTTCCCCACAGAGACTGACCTCAAAGGGGACTCTCCTCCACCGCCGGATGGGAAAAGGATTCGAAGAGAAATGATGCAGGACAGCCTGGTTGACATCTAGAATTTGCACAATTAGCTGATATATACGTATACGGTTAGTGCCTCTTCGTTCCATCCAGCTGTGGGAGGAGGGAAACCTTAAAGGCTGGACCTGCCACCCATTCTCTTTGGGGGGCTGCCTCCCCTACCTGAATGGCCTTCTCATGTGTACAAACCCAAAATGGTGCTGTGGTCCCCAGAACTAGCACCATCAGTGTCACTTGGGAGCTTGGCCCCTCTGCATACCTAATGAATCCATCTGTGCTAAATGTGCTCCCCAGCTGGTCTGCATGCACATTCAGAAGTAATGACCTAGAGCTGTGCTCTTCAAGGTACTTCCTCCCATATTATTTCTCATTCTATATTTCACTGGTAGCAAAAGACGTCATTTCCAATATGTACAATGGTGATGTTTTAAGATACAGTTTTCTGGGCTTCCCTGGTGGTGCAGTGGTTGAGAGTCCACCTGCCGATGCAGGGGACGCGGGTTCGTGCCCCGGTCCAGGAGGATCCCACGTGCCACGGAGCGGCTGGGCCCGTGAGCCATGGCCGCTGAGCCTGCATGTCCGGAGCCTGTGCTCTACAACAGGAGAGGCCACAACAGTGAGAGGCCAGTGTACCGCAAAAAAAAAAAAAAAAGATAGTTTTCTTATCAGTTGTTTAAAAGGATCCAGGGGAATCTATCTATGGTAACAGAATTCTGGACGGTGGTACCCTTGTGTTGGAAGTGATGGGGAATGGGGCATGAGGAATGCTGAGGGTGGGGATTGCTGGCAACATCCTGTTCTTGGTGTAAGTAAAAGTGTTCAATTTGTCATAATTCATTGAACTGCACACCCAAGATATGTGCATTTTTGATATTATAAATTAAAAATTTAAAAACAAGAGTAATTGGCTATATAAATACACAAAGAAGTAACTTTCTTTAGAGACTTCACATCACTCCACTTCTTAGACTTAGATGTCCATTCTACCTTCTACCAGATTTTGTCCTTATATAATAATATTATGTTCTTTGGACTTATCTTTCATGCTGTTCTGTGCCAACCACACACACACAAAGAATATAATTGGAAATTTAAAATTTTCTTGTGACCATAAACCTCTAGGTGTCAACATCTTTTCTTTTAGATTATTACCTACTAGTGGTTCCAGTTATAGCTGCAGATTGGAATCATCTTCATTCTTGAAAAGATATCGTGTAGAAAAAAATTTTGGCCTGTCCAAAGCTGTGGTCTTTGCCCTCTGCTACTGGGATGTAATCTCTGGACCCTTGGAATGTTATGTCTGACAGAAATAACTTTGTTTGCCTACAGACTTGGGCCATAGTGGACAGCCTGCCAATGTGATTTGGTGGGAGCTGGCCACATCCATATAGATAGTCTATAATGGGGGCTAGCCGCTCCAGGAAGACCAACAATATGACTTAGGATGAATCACGCAGTATCGGTTGACCTGGAGGCTGAGATGATACACATGATAAAGCCCCTATAAACTCAGGCGAGCTTCCCTGGTTGGCAATATTCCATGCGTACTGTCACCCATGGAGGCCAGCAGAGTCAGGTGTCCTGACTCCACAGGGAGAGAGAGGGCAATGGAAGTCTGGTGTTGGATACTTCCCCTGGTTGCTGCCCTGTGATCTTCCCATGGCTAATTTTAGTCTGCATCTTTTCCCTGTAATAAGAGTTTTCATTCAGTTCTATGTATTTCTAGTCAATTACTGAGTCTGAGGGTGGTTTTGGAATTATGCCCTCTAACCCTGCAGTTGGCTCTAAACTTCTCAAATATACTGATGCCTGACTCCCTCATCCCAGACACTCCAATTTAATGAATATGATGTGTGACCCAGGCATCAAGAGTTTTCAGTGTTCCTGGGTGATGTATGGCAAAATTGGGAATCACGGATTATTACAATGAAAAGCTACACCATTGCTCTAAGCAACACAAATGTGCTTCAGTAATTTATAAATGATTAAGCAAAAAACAGAAGTTTACTGTAAATATATCGCCTAATGAGGTGGGTTTTCGGGCTGGGGTGGGCGGGGGGAGCTTAAGATGTCTTGATTGAAACTGCATGTGGTAAGGCTGAAATTTCAAATGGTCACTTTGCCTGTCTCCCCAGAGGTCTTTACATCTGTGGACCATACATCTTAGTGTGGGGCTTTTTTTTTTTTTTTTTCTGTAAAACTGGAGGGATGAGAGATAGGAATTGGGAAAGCATTAACCAATGATGTTCCCACCATAGATGTGATCTGTAGCTGATGAATTTGAAAACAGGGAACATAAAAGTGTAGAGAATTTGTAATTTGCCTCTCTTAAAATTATCTGGAAAAAAAAAAAATTATCTGGGTCGTGTATCCCTTGGAAAGTCTTCACGGACCTCAGTTTCAAGACCATCATACAGCGCACAAGAGTCAGACAAGTATGAGCCTCCTGCCAGGTCCTGCCAGGCCCTAGCTGTGCCACCAGGGGAAGTCACCTCTCTTTCTGAACTTCTCAATTTGAGGTCTTAAAACACACTTTCCCACAGGATCAAGGATCACGAAGGGTGCTGAAACAGCTCAAACTTCAGAGCACTGGCTTTGTGCTTGCCGTCAGTCGGCGCTCAGCAAAAGGGCAGTTCTTCGAAATGGAGATATTCGTAATGAGGTGGATGGACCTAGAGTCTGTCATACAGAGTGAATGAAGTAAGTCAGAAAGAGAAAGACAAATACCGTATGCTAACACATATATATGGAATCTAAGAAAAAAAGAAGTGTCGTGAAGGGCCTGGAGGCAGGACAGGAATAAAGACACAAACCTACTAGAGAATGGACTTGAGGATATGGGGAGGGGGAAGGGTAAGCTGTGATAAAGTGAGAGAGTGGCATGGACATATGTACACTACCAAACGTAAAATAGATAGCTAGTGGGAAGCAGCCACATAGCACAGGGAGATCAGCTCGGTGCTTTGTGATCACCTGGATGGGTGGGATGGGGAGGGTGGGAGGGAGGGAG
>RJWK010058858.1:0-13748 GCA_004363435.1 Platanista minor
GGCCTGGGGGCAGGACAGGAATAAAGACACAGACCTACTAGAGAATGGACTTGAGGATACGGGGAGGGGGAAGGGTAAGCTGTGATAAAGTGAGAGAGTGGCATGGACATATGTACACTACCAAACATAAAATAGATAGCTAGTGGGAAGCAGCCGCATAGCACAGGGAGATCAGCTCAGTGCTTTGTGATCACCTGGAGGGGTGGGATGGGGAGGGTGGGAAGGAGGGAGACGCAAGAGGGAGGAGATATGGGAACATATGTGTATGTATAATTGATTCACTTTGTTATAAAGCAGAAACTAACACCATTGTAAAGCAATTATACTCCAATAACGTTGTTTAAAAAAAAAAATGTACTGTTGACTGTTACCAGTTGAATTTAGTGTGGCTAAGGTAGCCCCAGCCTTACAGACATTGTGACTATAACTGAAGCAAATGTACCACTGACAGTATCTGTTATGCCACCAGGGCCATTGCTCATGCCTTTGTCTTGATCCCTTTGGTACCAGATCAAGATCAATTTGACATCACCTGGTTAGGCCTCCAAAACGTAATTAATATGTTAACAGAGTTTGAATCCACCTATTTTATTTTAAGTGAAACAGGCAAGCAACAAGAGTGTTTGAATTCACCAGTGGATGGAATGAGACATAGAACAAACAACCCTCTCCCTTACAGGTTAATTGGCTCTATTATATAGATGATATAATGATGATAGGCCTCAAAAAGAGTAAATGACAGTGGCTTTAGAGTGGATACTAACTCACATGAGACCCCAGAAATGACTCATTAGTACTGGTGCAATATTAGGGACCAATCACCCAATGTTGGGAGACAATTTTGCATGGATGTCTTGCATTTCTGCACATTTCTCTTCTTTGTTTTGAACCATCTTTATATGGATGTTTGTATAATAAACAGCCTTGGAAAATACAAGCATTGTCTCCCCCCAAAGCAAAGTTCAGGTTTGCTAAGAGCCTTGGAACGTCAAGTTTCACTTTCTGAAGCAAAGGGCAGGCATGCTTACCGCCCATTGTCAATGTTCAGGTTCTTTATGCTCAGAGTTCCTCTCTTGAAATACAGCCCTTTACTTGTGCAGGTGCTGTGTATTCTTCTTCACAGCATCCTGTGGAAACTGAGATTCAGAGAATTAACACATGCAAAAGTGATGATACTCTGGCTACTTCTATTACTGTGAATGATAAACTGTCCATCTCTGATCCAGGAGTCTTCTGTTTTCTAATAAGTAGCATCCATTAAAACAATGACAGGCTAACTTATTAGCTTGCAATTCAGGTAAAATCTCCGACCCTTCACAATTCTTGACATACAGGTAAAATTCTGAGAAACAATATAAGCTGAGGCTCAGAGACTGATCCCTAAGATGGGAAAGAATAAACGTACTTGCCCTGTGTCCCCCTCTACCAGCAAAAAGGAATTCCAGCACCAAATCGACTGTTTGGGTATTAGAAACAATGTTTGCTTCATCTAAGGATTTTGTACAAGTTGACCAGAAAATGTGCCAACTTTTTAGCTGGGGTCTTGAGCAGCACAGAGTGCTAGAGACAGTGCAACAGGCTGTCCCAGCATCATTCCTCTTGGGGACTAAATTCCCCAGGGTCCCCTCTGAACTACAGGTGTCTGTTACTGATAACTAAACTGATTTCAGCCTCTGGCAATTGGAGGCAGCTTCTGCCTGGAGGTTCCCTTTAGGTACTGGACTCAGTGCCTCTCTGTAGGTCTACCCAATACATTCATTCAAGAAATAGGGGCTTCCCAGGTGGCGCAGTGGTTGGGAGTCCGCCTGCCGATGCAGGGGACACGGGTTCATGCCCCGGTCCGGGAAGATCCCACATGCCGTGGAGCGGCTGGGCCCGTGAGCCATGGCCGCTGAGCCTGTGCGTCCGGAGCAAAAGAAATAGACACCAGCCTGCTGATGGGAACTTTTGGAGACCAAGTACCTTTCAGAGGATTTCCAGGTAATGCTGTGTCCAAATATTCCCATACCGGCTTGGGGGGTCATTCAGGTGCTAACCATGGAATTGGAAAGGTTCAACCGTCTTCTCTTATGAAATGGAGATGGTATACTCAAGACACACCCCCATCTGGTTCTGCAGTTGTGTATTCCTTAGGTAAAAATGTCACAGGCACATCTTTAGAACCTTTAGCTCCCCCTCGATCAATAACAGAGGAAGCTTTGACTACCTTGGCACCCTGGTAGTCCTTCCAGGAATTTCTCACATATGCGTGGACTTGGTTTATCAATGGCTTGGCCAAACTGAAAGCTGATAATGTCCACTGGGTGGCAGCAGCCATCCAGCCCCAATAACTACTCTAAAAGACTCTTGCCTTGGACCAGATATAGGCAAACAAGTCTTTATTGTTTATGTTTCGTGTATGAATGTCTTGTTCTACTAGGAAGACTTTAAGCTCATAGAAGGTAGGGATCATAGCTTAAATTGTACGTTTCCTGCCAGGTCCAGCGTGAATTGGACCCCAATTCAAGATATATATTTTAAAAGAATGTATCATTTATTATAGCTGAATTTAAACTTAATCTTAAAATTTTTAAAGAATATTTTTATTTTATATTTTGCCTCAGTGTATTTGAAACATATAATCTAGTTTATTTGCATCCTGGTTTGGTTGTCCTAAAAACCATCCTAAGGCCCGCAACGGTTCCCTTTGATTCAAAGAATCCTATTAGGCTAAATGATCTCTATTTATAATTCTGCCTCCGGTAATTATTATTATACTTAGTTCTTCATTGTTCTTAATATTATTAGTCTTATGAGACCTAATGTAACCAGAAACTACTGTAGGCATATACTCACAGGAATAGCTTTACATGATTTTATGTCCAGTTTCAGTTCTCTGAATTGGTGCTTCCTTGGAAATTAAGCTGGACCAGGGGAGGCTCTCCCTGGTTAATTTCCCGTTATACTTTGAAGCGTGGGTACTGTCTGGCAGGTGCTTTTTAGGATTCTGCCTTAAAGTTCACCATCAGACTCTGAACCACAAGGAGCAATGCTATATAGTGGGAAGAATATTGGACTTGAATTGTTTTTAATGAGTTTTAGCCCTTTGTCAGCTCAGAGTTAAAAATAGAGCCTTAAGTAAGTCCCTTCACCTCTCTGCCTCAGCTTCCTAATGTGTTAAGTATCAAATGAAAGAGACTAATTGAAACCTAACTAGTCTCACTGCCTCCAGTCACTGCCAATTTCAATTCATCAGTCAGTTTAAAAAGATTAAACTTTCTAGAACAATACTCTGACCACATCACTCTCTGCTGAGAATTACTGAATAGCTTTCCTATGCTAAAAGTTAAAGTTCAGACTTCTTAGTTGGGTATTCCACTTTGGTTCTATTCAATATATGTTTATTGAGTGGACAGTGTATATATGAAAGTGTTCTAGGCGCTAGTGATGCAAAGATAAATATCATAAGCCTCTTGCTCTTCTCTAAGGAGCTTAGGGTTTAGTAGAAGAGACATCCTTGTAAATGAATAATGACTTTTAAAAATCCTACTGTGTGCTATAGTATTATGATAAACATCAGTGTTATAAGGGTCACCCCAAAATAAATAAATAATAAAGTAATAATGATAACAGCCATCATCTGTTGATAGTCTGCCATGTATGGTGTACCAGGGCACTGTTTGGCCCTTCAGATGCATTTGTGTGTGTGTGTAAGATTATCTTCCTTTTACAAATGATATAACTCAATGAAAACATGACTTACCTAAAAGCGTATGAATAAAAGTGAGATTCAGACTCATATTTGCCTAATTACAACATCCATGTCCCACTGTATTAGTTTTATATAGTTGCCATAACAACATACCACACGTTTAGTGGCTTTAAAAGAAAACAAATGTATTATCTTACAGTTCTTTAGGTCAGAAGTCTGGCAAGGGTCCCACTGAGTGAAAAATCACAATGTCTTTAGGGATGTTCTCCTGCCAGAGGCTCTAGGATAGAATCTGCCTCTTTGCTCCTTCAGGTCTTTGGTGGAATTCAGTTCCTTGTGGTTGTAGGGCTGAGGTCCCCATTTCCTAGCTGGCTGTCAGTTGCAGGTCATACCCAGCTTTTAGAGGCTACCAGCATTCCTTGGCTAGTGGCCCTCTTGCTACATCTTCAGAGCTGGTAATAGTGGGTCAAGTCCCTCTCATAATTTGACTCTTTTCTGCCTCTTCTTCAGTTTTTGTACATCACTCTTCTGCCTTCCTCTTTTGATTTTTTTTTTTTTTTTTTTTTTTTTTGCGGTACGCGGGCCTCTCACTGTTGTGGCCTCTCCCGCTGCGGAGCACAGGCTCCAGATGCGCAAGCTCAGCGGCCATGGCTGACGATACCAGCCGCTCCACGGCATGTGGGATCTTCCCGGACCGGGGCACAAACCTGTGTCCCCTGCATCGGCAGGTGGACTCTCAACCACTGTGCCACCAGGGAAGCCCCTTTTTGCTTTTAAGGACTTATGTGATCTGATCAGGCCCACCTGGGTAATCCAGGATAATATCCCCATCCCAAGATCCTTACCTTTAATCACATTTGCCAAAATCACATCTTCCCCCCACCCCTACCCCACCCCCCCAACACACACACACAAAGTAACATATTCACAGGTACTAGAGATTTGGGCAGGAACATTATGATGAGTCATTGTTCAGACTACCACACCCAGTTTCTTTCTTTATATTTTTTTTCTAAAGAATGAGGGATCTGGTAAAGTGGGATTAGTTTGATCTAATGGAATAGTAGCCTTTTAATAGAGAGAGAAATATATACTTAAAACTAGGAAGAACATGATCAAGGACTCAGGGACGTAAAGGTCCATGTGTGTTTAGAGGAATGGACAGATATCTGGTTGAAAGAAAAGGTGATGGTATAGTGAGGATTTGAAATAATGATGCTAGAAGTTGGGCTGAGACTGGCATGTGAATATCTTTGAATGATGTGCTCAGGAGTTTAGACTAAATCCCATTAAAGAAGAGGAGTGAGGAAATGTTCTGACCACCAAGCAGACAGCTGAGAATCCTATATGATCATATCTCTACTAATTCCATACATGAATTTTGGAGTGAGAGGACACAGATTTTTAGTTCTGGCTCCAGTATTGACTAGTTTACTGTCTACATGATTGCTGTTAAGTTTTGATGCAGAATAAGTACCGTCATACACACGTGTACATGCATGTACGTGCACATACACTTCTACAGGTACACACACATACAAAAGTGCTTTATAAATTATAAGTGGTATAAAATATTAGTTTGGATCTCAAACAAAGTTGATTTAATTCTTATCCACAAGCATGCTGTGAATCATACTTCTCATTATTCATACCATTTGCTGATTGCTGGAAAGGCATCTTCTGTTCTCTATGTTTCTTCCATGAATCCTACTCTTCTTTTTAAGGTTGTTAAGTACCGCACTCCTCTGTGGAGCCATCGCTGGTGACCCCAGTGCTACGTCTCCTGGTGTCACTGATCTTTCATAGAATTCACTTATGCCATTCAGTTCTCCCATCATATATTGATCTGTATTCTCAGTGAACCTTTAGTTTAACTGTGTACATTGTTGTTATTTATAAACTCTATTAGGACAGAGATGTCGTCTTTTGCTTCTTGTTATTTGTTAGTTTTTCTATTTGGCCTAGGATTTTATGTAATGAGCTATAATGAAAAAGAACACACACCTCAGTGTTAGATCCATCTGGGTCTAAATCTCAGCTCTGCCACATACCAATAATGTGAATTTGCACAAGTTAATTAATATTGGTGTAAAATCAAGATAATATTTATTTTTCAATGTTGTGAGAATTAGGGATAATATGTATAAAATGTCCAGCTTTGGTTGGCATTCAGTTAATTTTAGCTATGATAATGAAAGTGATGACTATTAAATGGTGTTTTCATTTTTTTAACCAAAGCATGTGTTCACGTAAATTTGGTTTTAAATAGTTATTTAAGTAGTGATCCATTTTTTCCAAAACATCTTACAATCATTTATTTATATTTCAAAACAGCCTTGTAAATGAAGTCAGTTTTAATTTCAGTAATGGAAAATTTTGTACAGGAAAGTTAAAGGAAGTGATTAAGACCAGACTTTGAATCACTAAGGTCTATGAATTGACCTTAATGTGGTGACTTTAGCTGCTATGCTTAGTTAACTATTAGCAATTAGCCTTCTCTCACCAAAACTGGAATTCATAGTCCTAAAACTATCTGGCATTTACATGTATTCATCAAAACTTTTTGACCTCTCGACTTTGCAGCAGACAACCTGAAAAAAATCTAGTTTTTTTTTTCCATTGATTCTTTGTCTGTTACTTAAGTTTTTTCTTGCATTTTTCAAAAACTTCAGGAGGAAATTATTTGTTTGCCTTTGATTAGCTTCATTACCTAAATTGTTTCAGCCTTCATTCCATCTCTCAACCTATCCCACACAATGTATGACTCTTCCCCCTTCTCTTTTTAAATACATCATATATATGGTTACTTGTCAGTAAATTTCAAGGAAGATTCAGCATTATCATTCTCCAGAGAGAACACTTGAAAACAGCAGATAGTCAATATTTGCCAATGCGTGCTATGCCATGATAATATGTCTTGGTGGATTTATAGTCTTTGAAGCCATTTACACCTCCCTCAAGCTCAATTTTCTCATCTATACAAAGGAATGCTCGTCTCTAATCTCCCTGGGAATTGAGATGAGGGTAATATAAGATAATACATGTTAATGTTCTATAAAAATAAGGTATTTATGTTATTATCTAGCATGATATTAATTTCTCTTTTTTTGCAAATAATAATGGAATAGGAGTTTATTCTGCCTCACATTTTACTCAAAACCCCCACGTGAATAAATGCTTAAATCATTCAGCCAGATTTTCATACCAAAATCCTAAAAGCAGTTCTTGACCTCTCCCATGCTGGTTATCCACCTTTAATTCATCAGAAATTTCTGTGGCTCTGTCTTTAAAATATTTCCCGATTTCAGCCAGTTTTCCCCATCAACCCTGCTACCCTTCTAATGCCAATGATAACAACTCACATGTGTTGATTACTCATTATGTTCCAGGCACTGCTTATTTAATACGCTTATTCCTGCTAGTCTGAACCTACTTCATCCCTAACTATAGTAGCCTCCTAATGGGTCTCCTTTTAGGTATTCATGCTACTCTTTCCATGTGCCAGTCAAGGATTTTTTTTTTTTAATATTTGTTTCTGGGTGATATTAATTATAGGCAAAAGCTGCCAATGGCTTCCCATCTCAGAGTAAAGCCAAGGTCCTTACTGTGAACATAGAGCCCTCCTCCTGGCCCCCTCTAAATCCCCTCCCACAGCTCAGAACCATGCTCATTAGGATCTAGCTATATGGGCTTCTTGACGACCCTCCATGACTCTAAGCTCTTTCCCACCATAGGACCTTGAACTTGTGATTCCCTCAGCCAACTTGCATGGCTTTCTCCTTCACTCTATTCAGGTTCTCTACTTAAGTATTATTTCTTTAAAGATGACAACAAAGGACCACCCCCTCTTCCACCCACACTCCATTTACTATCATTCTCTCTATATGTGTGTTCCGTCATTGTCTTTCTTCTCCAGTGGAGGAGAAACACCATAAGGACAAACACTGTCTTCCCCACTGCTATACTCTCTGTGCCAAAGCAACGTGCCTGGCACAGAGGAGGTGATTGTTAATTCTTTATTGTATAAAGGAATAAATGAAACAATGGCATGAAGACTCTTGTGATACTTTTGGTCTTAGTGAAAGCGTGTTATAAACATTAATTCCCTTAGCTCCTTAGCTTTAGCTTACTTCTTCTTTTTTATTTACTTAATATGTATATACTTTACGATAATGAAGACCCATGAGAGAAATTTCTTTACAACCTTGTGTGAGGGAATGCTGTGGTTCTCCTAAGCAAATATTGTGACTTTAATCTTACAGATACTGATTTTTTTATAATTCCTTATGCCTCCCCTTTGTAATACTCTCAGAGTGCTGCTCTTGTAGCCCAATTATTATAACTCTGCAGGATGATTTTTGTGTTGTAAGCTTGTAACTAGATTCATTGTACTAGTTTCTCTTTATCTTCCGATTCCACCAGTTTACCCATTTGGCCACTTCAATTCTTACTGAAAAGAAATAAAATATTAAAATACTAATAGAATGTACCTATAGCAACCTCTGAGATTCTGTTTATTCATTCTTTGTCATGTGTATCAGCTCATCAGGCTTTAAAGTAATAGGCAAAATGACTTGCCCTCAATACAAGAGGCTGGCGTTGGCCGGATGAAATATTTGGTGATCCTAACCATTTTAGCTCCTTGATTTTTTTATTCTTACATTTTGTTGGAAGATTCTCCGACAAATCTGGAATCAGTTTACTCAGGGCTCCCATGTTGATGATTGTTGCTGCCCATTCAGTGTTAAACAAGGGGCTTTGGATATTCTCTCTTTTATCATCCCCACACAAAGGAATGGAACAGTCATACTATTCCCATTATGCTCTTGAGAGTCACTGGTGACACAGCAACCAAACTTCACGGCTCAAGTGAACATCTGAGATTAGGGCTTTTAGCCTTTCCCTGGACCATATTGGATTGGAGTGGGTTAATCAGGTTAGGTATTTGATAATATGAGATACATTGTCTAGTCCAACACTGTAATAGATGTTCAGTGTACCAGAGGGGTGATTTTCATGATTACATGATTTATGCACAGCAAACACCTACCATAGAGCCAGACAGAATTAAATATTTGATAATTCGATCATTAACCATTACAACCTGTGATTAATATGGTATTATTTTGTTTTGTACATGTGTCATAAATTTTAATAAATTTAGGACATTTTTTCAGACACATACTATATGTATGTATATGTTATATATATTGCAAGGTTGATTTTATAACATTGGAAACTGTACTTTAGCCTTCTTATCCTCAATTGCCATATTTGAAAATGGAGTTTACATTTCTTACAATGTTGTTATGAATATTAGAGATAATATTCATAAAATCCTTAGCACAAAGCACAGCATATAGGAGGTGATTAATAAATAGTAGTTATCATTATGATTAATTTTACCATTCACTTTAAAATTGCTCTTCAGTCATTTTAACCATATTTTAATATATATGCATATTCATTATGTAATACTTTCATATGTGCATACACAAAATATACACACATGTATGTATGTAATATGTGTGAATTGTGCAACACATATGTAACATATATACACATACACATGCACACAGGTAGATACACACAAATACTGAAAACTAGTTTTACCCGAGTTAGATGATACATATTTTAAGGAAAGGGAGCCTATACTTTAATTCTGTTTTAAAAGGATTTTGCACCCTACTCACTATGAATGATGTATACTAAGTCAAAAATACATAAACCAAAACAAATTCAAACATAATATACTGCACAAATGGGAGTAGCATTTAGGCACACAAATACTGTGGATTTGTTTTGCTTCCTAGTAATAGAATTTAGCTTAGATGGTCTGTTTTATTTTCCCCTTTGAATTAGATAATTGTCTCAGTTTCATTACGTAGAATTTTTATTAACCAGGTCATCAGTGTTTATAAATGGAAATTGCTTTGTTATAGGATCAAATTGTATAAAGGTAGTATTAAATTGGGATTGTGATGATAATGAATTCTGTCTAGACATAATAGGTAAATCTTTGCTTAAAGTATTAAAAAATGTATATTTTGAACAAACTGAATAGCAAATGTCACTCTCCAAAACAAAAGGAATAAAAAACCAGAAATGTTTATTTTCATCACAGCAAATAGGTCCAAGGTGACTGACTCTGTATAGTAGCCTCAGTCTTGGTATCTCAGAGTTCATCAATCCAAACACAGCTCTATCCCTGTCATCCTTGTCCAACAGCCAGAATATCAACTCATCTTCCAGTCAACCGTCTCCTAGGAGGCTCTCACTCACTCACTATATGCCCTCCTCCTTGCTTTATTCAGTTCGTTCATACTCACTCATTCGTTTTTTTGTTCAGCCAGCAAATGTATAGTGAGTCCTTTGAAATACGTGCCAGTTTCTATCCCCTGTGGACCCTACTGACTAGCAGTGGAAAGAGTCATAATGCAAATAACCATGCAGACAAGTACAACACGATGTTATTAAAGCCCTTTGAAGAAGAGCTGCCTGTTATGTTAAGAGGTTATAGCAGAGGGTTTTGAACAATCAAGACTTCCAGGAGGAAGTAGAGATTGAGCTGAAATCTGCAAGATTTTCAAAGGGAGAGTATGGGAGGCAGGTAGTCCAGCATGTATAAAGTGTCTGTGGCTGGCGGGACTGGAAAAAGGCCAGTAGGTTTGTGGTGGGGAGTTGAGGGGGAGAGCATGGTCAGAGAGAAGGCTGGAAAGGTAAGTAGCAAAGAGACTTTGAGTTGATTCTCCATCACCTTAGCAAATCTGGTCTTTTTCCTAACTGTGATAGGTACCCATGAAAAGCTTTCAAGCAGGGTGGTGATCCAATTTGCATTTTGAAAACATCACTGGACTTGCAGTGTGGGATATGAATTTCAGGAGGACCAGAATAGATGCAGAGCAATCAGTTAGGAAGCTATTTCATTAGTCAAGGAGAGAGATGAGTATCCCTTGAGAGAAGTGGACAATTTAAGAGATATTTAGAAGGTAAAATGAGAAACTGTTAGTGACTGATTGAATATGGGAAATGAGGGAGAGACAGGGATCAGGGGGGACTACTGAATTTCTCCTGGGTTCTCTTTTATCACTACTCACGTTCCCTTTTTGCTCTACCTTTTGCAACTCATAAACTACCCTATATTTAGTATAGATCTTAGATATTTTCACAGGGCATTTCATTCCTTATATCTCCTTTTGAAAACTGAAATTTGGTTCTCCCTTAATTTCTTCCATAGCCAACTGAAGTGGAGGGTTCAGTCTTCCAATTCCCATAAACCGTGGTGTCCAGAAAATTGTCAACATTCTTGCCACTCATTTCAGGTTAATACTCCTCAAAGGAGCTTCAGCCTTTGCATTTCCCGATTATAGTATAACTCTACTACTTCAACCCCTTCTTTAACCTGGGATAAGGCCCTGGCGTGTTCAGGCCTTTGTTCTAGCCTATTTCTTTTTAAAGTAAAACAAATATTTATTTCATTACACATACACACGGTATAACCAAAAAGGGGCATAGATCAAAAAAGCATTTTCTTCTGACTTCAGTCTTTATGTTTGTAATTCCAGAGGAATTGTTTATTGCTTATGTATCTTTCCAGAGACGTTCAATAAATACACCGGCACATGTGTATGTTGTGCCTGTGTATGTATTCCTCTTTTTCACTTTAAAAATCTTGTTGTTCATTTGTAGCCAAAGTAAATTTCAGGTGCATCAAAGGTTTAAAATCTTTTAGAAAATGAATCATATAACATATAGTAATCATATAACACCAGAAAACATATGGAAGATTTTTATTTAATGTTGGATTGTCAAAAACCATTCAAGGAAGGATTGAACAATTCGACTGCTTAAAAGTACAAAATATAATTTTCCTAAAGTGATTTTTATCTTGAGATTTGGCCCTAGGTCATACTTGTGGCTCTAGCTCTGTCTTATGGCAGCAGCTCCATTTGCGATGTCTTACATAAAAATAATTCTCTGTAAATATGCAAAGCCTCTATTAGGTACATGGAAAGAAAACAAAGGATTCTTATAGTTTACATTTCCTGACAGCAAAAATAATCCACTGGACTGTCTTCATGTCCCTTCTCTGATAATTGAATTTAAGACTTCAGAAAATGATCGTGCTTAATGATTAAACTCATTACCTTACTAAATATGATACACTCAAAACTCAAGGTATGCAAATCGTTCACCACCAAGACATTAGACATTTTCTCCAAGTCAGAATTATTAAGAAACATTTATCTTGATAGGTTCCTTTATATTTCTTATTTGTGTGCTCTTCTAATAGGATTAGGTGAATGTTAGCATATAATGTCAGCCTAACATTTCTTCGATGTAAAGTATTAAAAATGAGTAATTAAGTTGAGAAATAAACTGTTCTTTCTGAAAATATCTTTTTGAATGAACATGATGAGTGGTAACTTTGTTAGTATAAATTTTGTCACGCTGATCAAGACAGTTAGAAAGTGCTCTTTGAGTATTTGGATTGCTACCATTTGGAATGAAGAAGATGGAGTCTGCAGGCACAATATTTTGGCTAATAGGCAGTTTGTTCCCAGTTGAGGGCTGAGCCTGTGGCTAGTAAGCATTGCCGAGGAAACGTGAGCATGGAATGCTGCTGTTCTAAACTAAAGCCTCAGCAATACTGCAGTCACAGTCAGTTGGAATCACGTTAGTTCCTTCTCCTTAAACCCTGGAGGCTTCTCTTCTGTTTAGACTTCCTTCCATGCTTTCCTCTCTTTCTTAATGCAAATCATGAATCCTCTACCTGTTTGTTTGTTTGTTTGTTGTCAATTCTTTAAGGCTACCGTGATCTATTTTATGGAATTTCTTTCCACGTATTCTCTCCTTCATGCTAACATTAAAGGAGATTCCCACAGCAACTTGGTATTTTCAAGTTTTTGCTGCAAGTTACTCTGGGAAAATATCAAGATGCTTAAAAAATAACAAATAGGAAGGGCTTTCAAATATTTCAGCATCTCCCAAAGCACCTGGTCTGCCGTGTTTTACCTACTGCAAAGACAGTAACCAGAAGGGTTTTATTTTCTATCCTCATATCACCTAGAAGGCTTGGCTGCTCCACTGAACTCCCTTGCCACATAAATGGAATTACAAAGTGAGAAAAAGAAACGCAGCCCCTGACATTCAGGACCTGGCCTGGAACTGTCAGCTAGGCCTTGGGGTTGCTATGAGCTGGTGTTTTCTCCTGTTTAATGTAAACAATTTCACAGAGTGTCAGCATCAGACAAAGCCATTCTTGTACCATGATAGAGCAAAATGAAAACAGGATTTCTCTGTGACTGTGCTTGAACACAGACAAAACATGGACATTGTTTCAGCAAAAAGAATGACCAAACATTCCGCTATCTTTACTCATATGAATGAAACCTGTTCCTAACCATAATTAACTTTAGCCTATTCTAGTCTTCCCTTTGTTATATAAGAATTATTAAGTCACCTGCTTCCTGACAGCACCCAGTTATCCCTGCTTCCTGACAGCACCCAATCTGGAGCAAAACTCCACTCTCTTGGAGCCTCCCCAAAATAACCAAACCAAAGCCCTAATCCTATAATAAGTCATTTCTAATACTCTCTTACTGAGCTGCCTTGTGGTTCCCGAGGGTATTTGTTCTCCCATCGCTACAATGAGTAATAAGCCCAACTTGCTTTCAACTATAGATGTGTGCCTTGTAGTCCTTTGCTGGAGGGCAGTGGTACCAGAGAGAGAATGGGGCAAGACTGTACAGTATGTGTGGGCCACTTCAAGGATTGAGGTTTTTACTCTGAGTGAGATGGGGTGCCATTGGAAGATTTTACTTTTTTAACTTTCAAAATTTTATATTTTAAAACATTTTGTAGGGCTTCCCTGGTGGCGCAGTGGTTGAGAGTCCGCCTGCCGATGCAGGGGACACGGGTTCGTGCCCCAGTCCGGGAAGATTCCACATGCCGCGGAGCGGCTAGGCCCGTGAGCCATGGCGGCTGGGCCTGTGCGGCTGGAGCCTGTGCTCCGCAACGGGAGAGGCCACAACAGTGAGAGGCCCGCGTACCGCAA
>RJWK010058859.1:0-13744 GCA_004363435.1 Platanista minor
TACTCTTTGAGCATCACTCATCATCCTTTGCTTGTTCATTCACTCCATGAACATCTACTGGGCATCACTCTGCACAGAGAAACTAGATTACTGCCTACCCCAGGCTTTCAAGCAGTAGTAGCATCTCTACAGCAAAGAACCTGATGTAGTTCCCACCAGCCCAGAAACAAGGATTCTCGGGTGAGGGTTCCCCAGGCAGGTCAGTGGCCCATGAACGAGGTGGCAGGATATCTTTCTTTACTTTTTCCCCCCAAAGAGATCGGGCCTAGGACAGAAATGAGAAAACCCAAGCCACTCCTGGTTAAGAAACACATGCTGAGCCGGAAACAAATCAGCAAAGGCAGGGACTCTCTTCCAGTCCCAGAGGAAAAAGGGTGGAGACTCCAGTGCAGGGGAATCCAGTCCTGGATGTGATCGAGGTGTCATACTGGCAAAAGAGCCCCAAGCAGGCACAGCTGGATGCCCACAGGGCTGTTTCCGGTGTGAGAGGGAAGGAGGGGACCCCTCCCCCACACCCCTGCCTGGGTGTTCCTCCTGGGAAGGACATAAGCCAAGGTCATGGAATGAGACCGTGGGCAATGCCGACCTCCACAACAGGGCGTGGCTACGACCAAACCTGGTCTTGCTGGAAGTGTCCCCTCCCTGTCTCTGGAGTGGAAGGTTGCCTTTAGTACCCCCGATTCTACTGTGACCAAATGGCCCGGCCTGGCTCAGCCTCTGGGGTCTGGAGTCCAGTAAGGGGTGCCCCCAGATAGGAAAACCTCTTCCTAGCGCTGAGAAGTGGCTGGGTCCGCTCCAGCTCAGAGGGGAAGGCTCTATGGTCAGAGGAGAAGCTTCGTCCACTCTCTCCTCATGGAACAATGGCAAACCGTGACTACCCTGGGCCTGGGGACCCGCTACACTGAAACCTCGTGGGCTTGTCAATCTGAGTGTTGTCAAGAAAGGCCCCACATACGAGTAAACAAAACCACAGGTCTGCACTTGACCTGGATGGATTTCACCCACACGGGTCAGGCTAGTCCAGGGGTAGCCGGACCCAGGCCTCCAAAGAGGGCCCAGAAATCGCAGCCCCGCTCTGGGAGGAAGACAGCCGGAGCAGAGCGCGACCTGAATTCAGCAAGAGCTGTCCCGCCAACCGGAGAATTTGCCAAGCCTGCTGCATAAAGGTGTCGTAAAATCCACTTTAAATCTATGTTTAAATACCTGTAACTCTGGCCTTTTAAAATCTGCTGCTCTGGCAGGGATACAAGCTCTTTCAAAGATCAATACCTGAGGCCGCTGCTGCCCCGGTCCTCCAGAAGGACCTCAGGTTGCAAAGAGACCAAAGGAAAGTCCCGGAGCCGGAGCCTGGACCCCTGCCTCGGGCCGGGTTGGAGGAGAGGAGAGCGAGAACCCCAGCCTCTCCCCACTTTCATTCCATCACCCCTCAAAGGGGCCAGCCCAGAGCCATGAGGATGCAGAGGAGGAAGCTAGGTCCAGGGAAGAGGTGAACAGAAAGGTGAAAAGGGCGTGAGCCTGCGATGTCAGCTTTGGGGCCTGTAACAAAGAGTCCTCAGGTGGGGCTCCCTGTGGAACCCCCAAAATGGGACAGGATTAGCCCTCAAGGTCCCCATAGAAGGACACACTTCCGCCTGTGTCCACTCCCCGGAGATATTCCAGGCCTCAGGCCTCCCCAGGCTTCTCTCTAGAACCGTACTTCTGCTCACGCCCCTCCCTCGGCACCTGCCAGGTGTTCCTCAGCGACCTTCTCCCCCTCCATCGGCAGACTCTGAGCTGCTCCCTCAGGGGAGACCAAGTCACACCCATCTCTGCATCCGCAGGGCCAAAGACGGGACTGGATTTAAAAGGTACTCAGTAAACACTGGCTATATCCACCCACCCTTCCTCGAGTGCCTACGTCTGGTTTTCTAGAACATTGTTTTCGATGCCTATTTTAATAGAGCACTGTTTTTATTTTCTAAAATAAAAAGAGCTGGAAAAGAAATTACTCCCACACACCTTTCAGATAATCACACAGAGCTGAAGCAAACAGGTCAGAGCACGGTCCCCTTTCCCACCTGGTGGCAGCGTGTTCCAATTGCAGGTTCGGCTATCTAAGTGGTTAAAAATAAATAAACCATAAATTTGAAACCATAGACTTAAATATTCAAAAGCACCACAGTAACATCAAAAGAGGTCATCAAACCATGCATGTCTGTGATGTGCCATTTTCCCGGCTGGCTCCAGGTGAGGGACGATCCGAAAGATATGTGAGTCAAAGCCCCCTGAGCTGTCACTCCCGGGCAGCCTCTGGGCTCCAGGGATCAGCTCTGTGTCCTCGGATGTTAATAGTCACCTTCTGCCCTTCCTGAGCATTGGGGGAGTCACAGGATTCACAGGGGATCATCCAGAAACTTCGGATCAGAACTAAAACAGCCCCCTTTGTGCAGAGCGAGCAGCGGGGCATGACCTCACTTGGAGGGCTTCCCAGAAAGGCACCTGGGACCAGAAGTTGTTTCCCACGGGGGTTGCTTAGCCCCCAGATCCTTCCAGTCGGGGCTCACGGTGGAGACAGAAGAACACGGCCTCCGAGGACCTGAGTGCCGGGCAGGTAAACCCCGGCATGAGAGAGACTGAGCAAAGGGCCTGGGGCATCCCACAGTGAAGTGGCCGCAGCCCCCAGATGAGGACAGAGCCATCCAGGTGAAGGAGCCCGGGACACACGGCCACTGCACGGCACTCCCTCTACATGTGGGTCGCCACCTCCCATAGCATCCAAAACAGAAAGGGCACGATGGCTGCTCTCCGCGAGAGCAAAGATTAACAAATCACGGTCCCTAAAATGTGAGCTGTGCCCGAGCGGCCAGAGTCCCTTCTCATGTGTTCTCTCGTTGGTGCCCCTTCACTCGAGAGGAAGGAGGGGCTCAGGGGTGCCAAGTTCCCCTGGAGCCACTGAGAGGCAGAGCTGAACCAACCCAGGGCTTTGAGGGGCCGCACACAGACGTTTAACACTGTCGCAAAGGGAAATCCCTGGTTCGCAATTTGGGGCTTTGCTTAAAATAATACCAGTTACCAGTTGGTACTTACTATACGCTAGTCACCTGTTCTCATAATAACCCAATGAGCCCATCCTACAGATGACAACACAGACCAGAGAGGCTGCCTTTGCCGGGCTCACAGGAGTAGGAAGTGGCAGCCGTACGTCAAGTTTAGGTCAGCCTGACCGTGAAGGCCATGGTGCTGGCTGCTCTGCCCAGCAGCCTCGAGGTGGCATGGACCCCCTGCAAGCCCCTCTCCTCGGTACAGACCACCTGCACCAGGGCTGGGCCAGTTTCTGGAATGCTATCCCAGATACCTGGAAGAAACGGGGCTGACCCGGCCTCCTGCCACCTCCGGCCCAGCCCAGCCCCTCCTCCAGAGGACAGGAATTGTCACTTGGTCTTACTAGCTGCTTCTGACAAACCACACAGTACTGAAAGAAAAACAAAGAGTTAGAAGATGAATACGTACATAATGTGCTCTGGCGGGAATAAGACCCCAAATCATCCATCAATGTTGCCAACCATCCTCAAACTCAGAAAAACCCAGGGGAGGCTCCTTGTTGTAGGAACCAAGAGATGCGGGGCAGCCGGCCTCTCTTCCCATCCTTCCTCCTGGGGTTGGGGGTGGGGGTGGGGGTGGGGGAATGGGAGTTCTCCTGAGGGGTGGGAGGGAGCCGTGCATGAGCCAGCAGGAAGCGTCTGGTCCCCACCCCCCAGCTCATGGTATTAACCTTGGGGTGAGAACAGCAGGAAAAGAAGTAGGTTGCTCAGAAGGCCCCTGCCTGTGGGGCCCATGTGCCAGCAGTGATTCACTCAGAGGTGGTGAGGATGGACGGTCTGTGATGAGCTGGGCAAGCCCAGGGACGCCCCCGCTGGGACTCACTGCAGCAAAGGCTGTGGGAGCACACAGCCAGCAGGGAAGGGGTCCCCAAGGCAGGTGAAGACAGAGGGATGGGGGGACGGCAGCAAGGTCAAAACCTGAGGCCAGGCCAGGGTGAGGGGACTGCCGGTATGCTGCGTTGCTAAGGGCCGTCTCTCATCAGGAAAACTCGGTGCTCCTGGAAGCAGCATTCATTCGCTCATTTGTTCGTTCATTCCACAAATGTGCATGGAGCACCAAGCACTCACCAGGCCTTGCTGGAGGTGCTGGGAACACAGCAAAACCGATAGACAACCCTGTCCACAGGGTTGAGAGGGACCCATGCAGATGCATGGAGGAAGAGCACTCCAGGCAAGGACAGCCAGTGCAAAGGCCCTGGGGTGAGAAATGGTGAAGAGGCCCATGTACCCAGGGCAGAGTGAGCAGGGGGAGAGTTGAGGGTGAGCTCAGAGGGACATGCATGGGCAGGTCCTATCAGGGCTTCTTGGTCATACCAAGGACTCTGGCTTCTATTCAGAGTGACAAGGGGACCACGGAACAGCTTTGAGCAAAGAAGTGACATGACCTCATCTATGTTCCAACAAGACCTCTCGGGCAGCTGTGTTGAGAATGTATGGTAGGAAAGCAGGGGTGAAGCAGGGGAACGTACTACAGGAAAGCAGAGAGGAGGCTGTTGCCACGTATTCTTGTATCTAACCACGAGCTGGAGGTGAAAGTGGAGGGAGAGTATACAACTCATCCTTCGAGGTTGGCTGTAAAGGGGAAAACAGAAATGGAGTCAGAGCTGGAGGCAGAAACGAGTGGACAGGGATCTTTTTACAACGGGAGCATATGTGGATGCTGATGGGAAAGAAGGAAAGGCCGAAGAGGAAACTGCCAGGGCTGGAGAGAGAGAGGAAACTGGCAGCAGCAACGGCTTGGAATAGACAGGGGCGCAGGGTCAAGTTCACACATGAACAGTGTCCTCGGCAAAGAGCACATGAAGAGAGCCCATCCTTCCACGGGCCCAGCGACGGCCCTCTCCCCTGCAAAGGCACGTTCCACTCTGTGCCCTCCTCTGAGCGAGCCAGGGGATGGCGTGAGGACGGAACGTTCTGTTCTGATGGCCCAGGCTTCCCGGTGAGAAAGGAAGCAAGTAAGCATGGGGGAGGAGAGAGCGGAGGCCTGGGGAGAGGAGGGGAGGGAAGACGGTTGGGAATGGAACACGTGGGAGGGCGTCGGGCCAGGTGAAGACTGCCCTCAAGAATGGGGGTCATGTGTCTCCCTCCCTCCCACCCATCCAGGTGGTCACAGGGAGGGTGGGAGGGAGGGAGACGCAAGAGGGAGGAGATATGGGGACATATGTATATGTATAACTGATTCACTTTGTTATAAAGCAGAAACTAACACACCACTGTAAAGCCATTATCCTCTAATAAAGATGAAAAAAAAAAAAAAAAAAAAAGTACGGGGGGTCATGAATTTAGGACCAGCCGGTCAGCGTGGCGCCACAGTTCTCTTCAGGGCAGCGAGGCGGGTGCAGGCCCAGAGCAGGAGGGAATTAGGTCTAAGGACGGCTGGTGTGTCTGATGATGTGCAAGAGGGCAAGGGACCAGGTGGAGGATGCAGGGGAGCGACGGTCACGACTGATGGTGGAATCTGAGCTGAGTCAGAAGGACCGTGAGACTCTGCAGGATGACGAGGACCACCAGGTTCTTTCTGGAGGGTTCCGGTGGCTGAGGAAGGGTGGGACGCTGGGCACTAGAAGGAGAGAGCACAGAAGACAGGGGTGGTCCCGAAAGGGGTTTCTGGACCTGACAGCATGAACGGTATACAAGTATTGACACCAGATCTATGGCAAGGGGAGTGAGTAGGTGAGAACGTGGAGGAGGAGGCTGGGGGAGGGGAGGAAGTCAAGGTCCTGGGAATCTGAAACAGAGAGGCTTGGGCTGGAGAACGAGCCAGCAGGTCAGGCAATGCGACCTCCAGGGAAGGAAGGAGAGTGACCCCAGCCCGTCGATGACCCCAACACGGCAGGGGAGAGAGGAGCCATCTGAGGACAAGGATTCAGGGAGGAGGGGGCACCGTGACCCAGAAGAGGCACGGAGGTCCAAGGGAGCATCTATTCCCCTGGCCCAATAAGACGCAGGAGAGAGGGAGAAAGCAGCCCACCTGAAAGGCCAATGGGAGCAGAGTCCTGGGGTGGGGGGGAGGGGGAGCCAGAGCCCCTCGGAGGCAGAAGGGGGAGCTGGCACTCAGAGACGAGCAGGGCATATAGGGAGTTTGCTGATAAGTGTCAGCGAGGTCCAGTGGGCACAGCAGAAAGTTCCAGGAGTTGGGAGGGGGAAGATGGGGTCAGAAAGGGGGTGTGCGCACCCACTCTATGGGAATTAGAGTCCAGGGGTGGGGGGTGATTTGGGAGACCAGGTGAGCTCAGAGGGGCCACCTATTAAAATGAATATGGACCCAATGGGAGCAGCTTCTGCTTTGGAAATGTTCTGAGTCTTTCCCAGCAAACAGCAATGCCTCCTCAGAAAGGACATTCTATCAAAGAGCAGAGAGCAACTGAGTCCCCAAACTCGTCACCAACAACCTCAAACCCCCAGGCTGGGTGCCTGAAATGAACCCTAAGGATCCCCTGCACACGGCTTTGAGGGGCCAGAGGCGGAAGGACCAAACCCCAGCCCCACCCACCAGCCGTATGCAGACACAGGATATAGTGGAAGGACGGGTTCAGAAGTGTCACCTGGGACAGGAACTGCACTGACAGCAGGTAATCTCCATTCTCCCAGGGGCTGCAATGATCACCGAGTTGCTGACGAGCCCAGATCAGCCACCGTTGCTGACTGCACCAGGCCAGCTCCCTGCCAGCGCACAGGATTCTGAACAAACTCAGAACTCGCCTGCCCTAGTTCTCAGATTTCCTCGTGAGCATCAGGAGAGAGCTTTCAGACCCAAGGTGCAGCATCCATCCCCTGTCAAGCTCTCCCGGCGACACACTCAATGCTATACTCCCGGCATCTCTGGGCACCTCGCCCCAGCTCCTCACCAACCAAGACCAAAATGTAAAGAGCCCACTTGGAGGTGGAATCCTGGGCACACGGACTCCAAAGAACCCCCAGAAATGGGCAGCACAGCCATTATGGTCTTGTGTTGAGGACAAACTCTGCCGAGGTTGTGCTTCCAAAACCGTGCGGCCCGTTCTCAGCCGCTTTTGTGCCCAGCTCACAGAAACATGCCACAGTTTGTGTTTCTCTTTCTCCTTAAAGGAGCCCCCTCTTCTTTGCCTGTCTCACCACGAACCCAACCCAATACCCCCCCCCCCCCCCCCGCCGCCAACACACACACACACACAGGGCTAGAGATTCACGGAGGCAAGGGCTTCCTGGGGGCTCTTTCCAAACCTCCGTCACACTCTCTCCTCCACCTGCCCCACCACTACCACTCCCCCTCAAATCCACTGCTCCACTCAGAGTTCCTCAAATATAGAAATGTGGCCAAGCATTGAACTTGTCTGCCTGAGCGTAAGGAATCAGGGTGACACGCCTGCAACCACAGCTCCCAGTAGCCTGCATTTACCAAGACAGACCCTTCTTTGCAGTCTGAGGTCTGTCCGGCGCTTGCTGCATTCCACGTGCTGCCCCGGGACGGTGTCTGGTGCAGCCCGGGCCCGCGCAAGGATCCATGTCTAAACCACATCGGGACCCAGAGGAGCAAAGAGCAGCCCGTCACGCCCCCGGGCTCAGTTTTGGGCTTGTTGCCTTGAGCATCTCACTGCTCATGGAGGCCTCCCGCCCTGTCTCCCAGTGAGGCGAGATGCAGGCCGTGGTCCTACCCGCAGCCCTTCACCTTGGAGGACAGGGCATTGGTCTGGAACAGCAGCCCCAGCCCCTCGCAGCAGCCTGAGTCCCACACGGCCCACCACCCCGTCACTTCTCTGTTCTCACGTCCGTCCACGTTCCCCCCTCCCGTTCACCCAGGTCCAGCGCACAATCTCCTGGCCGTCCTTCAGAGGGTCCAGGCACGATCCCAGCAGCACGACACCGTACTTGCTGTTCCCTCTCAAAGGGACATCCTGCCCCAGATGTGCACGTGGCTCACTCCCTCCCCCCACCAGGCTTTACCCAAGAATTGCTGGGGGTGGCCTCCCTGATGGCCTGACTCCCTACTTAATATTCCCCCACCCATGCTCTCCACCCCCTGCCCCTTCCTTACTTTCTCTCAGGGCACAGGTCCCCCTCTGAGACATCATGAAGTTCACCTACTCCTCCTGTTGACTGCCCCAACCTCCTGCTCCTGCTAGAATGTAAACTCCATGAAGGCAGGGGCCCCTGACTGTTTTAACTGCTGTATCCCCAGCAACCGGGATGGTGCCTGGCATACACCAAGGGCTTAATAAGTGCTCACGGGATGAGTAAACACTTTGAAAAGCATCTCATCTTATCGGCTGTTAGTTGTTTCTTTGAAAAGAGGAGACACAAAATAAGGATGGAATGGATCAGAACGTGTAGCGTCATTCATCACATTTCCCCCAAATCGAGGATCCAAGTGAAGGTGGGAAGGACGGTGGGCCGTCCACACTGGCCATCAGCTCTGCCTGCTCACCGGGGCTTCCTCACCAATATTTCCAGCTTCAAAGACAGACCAGGCAGTCTCCCTCTGTATCGTTCGGATTGACCGATACAGATCTCCAGCCTGGGCCAAAACCTCAGAACCAACATGCAGGGAGTGTGTGATGCCCACACACTGAAACGCGCTGAGCTCGTGGTCCAGAGGACAGCTGACATTTGGTGACAAGTTAACCAACTGACGTTCAGCGACGTTTCCCTCATGTACAATATCGGGGAGCTACTCGTGAAAATGAAGACATGCTTTCCCAAGTCAGCCTGGGACTAGGGAGATTTGGCCTGTCTGTAACTTTGATTTTAAACTAATTCCTAAAGCTAGAGGAGATTTGCAACACAGGCTGATGAATCATCTTAAAGTCTCAAAAGTCCTATGAACAGTTTCAAGTGCATCTGGGGAAAGCCTCATCGCAAAGCTCAGCTTCCAGGGGTCGCCCCCGCCTAGGAAGACACAGAGATGGTTCAGGCATCGCATCTCCACACATCCACAGAGCCATCCGCACAGATGCAAGCCACAATCCCAGTGACAAATGAAAGGAAGGCAAGGGTTTGGTAAGGGAATGCTCAAGACTCTTCTGAGGAATGCTGGATTTCTTGCAGAGCTCAATGGGATGACAACTCACGGGTGACATGGAAAGAGCCTCTCCAGGCAAAGGCTGGAGGAGCAGTGCCCGCCACGCCCCCAGGTGCCTGGCCCTTCCAAAGTAATCAGTAGACTCCCCATTCTCTCAAGGAGATCCATTCCTGCAACTTTTAATTGACTGATTCCATCAAATATTAAACTTTTAAGTGTATTTTGTTTTTCAAATGACCCCCGCTGTGACTATCTAGTTAGTGTTTGTCTCACTCTAGCAATTACCTGGACTTTCCAATTGCAGTGCTTTATTTTACCTTGGAGTGACTCTTTCATTCCTTTTTCCACACTCAAAAATTTCTCCTTGGGCTTCCCTGGTGGCGCAGTGGTTGGGAGTCCGCCTGCCTATGCAGGGGGCGCGGGTTCGTGCCCCGGTCCGGGAGGATCCCGCGTGCTGTGGAACGGCTGGGCCCGTGAGACCTGGCCGATGGGCCTGCACGTCCGGAGCCTGTGCTCCGCGATGGGAGAGGCTGCAACGGTGAGAGGCCCGCGGACCACAAAAAAAAAAGAATTTCTCCTTGTCATAATAATTAATAGGTTCTGTTCCTACAGCAATTATATTCAGATTATCTTAATAAAGCACAGCTCTGAGTGCCATCCAGCGAAAGTCTTATCCCCACTAGGCCAGAAAAACTCCATTTTCGAAAGAAAGGAAAGGAAAGGAAAGGAAAGAAAGAAAGAAAGGAAGGAAGGAAGGAAGGAAGGAAGAAGGGAAGGAAAGAAAAGAAAAGAAAGAAAGAAAGAAAGAAAGAAAGAAAGAAAGAAAGAAAGAAAGAAAGAAAGAAAGAAAAAGAAAGAAAAAAAGAAAGAAAAAGAAAGAAATTCTCTGCATCCCAGGCCCCCAAATAGGCTGTACAATTATGACCAGCAGCCTTCCCTACTCTCAGGATGACTTAGCCTGGAATTTACTAACTGACTAAATGGAATTAATTGGAGGGAAAGGGTGAGTGAAGCCCTAAAATCTCTCCTTTGTCAATGTAAACCAGAAAGTCAGCTGGTGATAGAAACTGCAGGATTTTTACAGAATCTACCCAGGACACAAAAGCTGTGTTCCTGGGGAGGCACTGAACTTGGGTGGACGCCATTCGAACACATCTCTTGCATGGCTGACACCTCATCACTGTCCCCACTCAGCCAGTGGAGAATTTGTACTTATCAGCTTCACTATCTAATCCTCATCACCTCTGAGAAATGAGACAGCAACAAGAAACCCAGAAAACAGGAAAAAATGATGCTGCAAAGAGCTTCAAAACAACCTCTCTGGGGACTCAGGCCAGTTAGATGACAACTTCCAGGGCCACCCGAGCCTCAGGACTCCTGGCAAGTGAAGAGAGCAGAGGGAGGCTGCTGGAGGGGAGGAGAAAGGGAGTGAGGAAGAGAGAAAGAGAAGGTACATGAAAGGGAGGGGGGAGGGGCAGACAAAGAGGACACAGAAGCCCACTGGAGGGAGCCCGAGACGCCCCACTCCAGGCCTTGGTGCTCGTCCCTCCATCCAGAATCCCTATGCTCCTCTGCACCTTACTTCAGACTGTGCCCAAAGTTAATCTTCTCTGTGGAGCACCGACTTCTCACCAAAGGGAGAAAATGCATCCTCACAAATGTCTGGTCAGTAGCAATCAACCCTAAAATGTCAGTGGCTTAAAACAAAAAGGTTTGTTTCTTGGTCACACCACAGGTCCAATGCACATTGTGAGGGAAGGGACCCTGCCCCTTGTGGTCATCCTCAGGGATCCAGGCTGACTGATGGATCCAGGTAAGGGCACGTAGCAAACAACATACTGGCTTTTAAAGCCTCTGCCCAGAAGAGACCCACGTCGCTCTGCTCATGCTGCATTGGCCAAAGCTGGTCGAATAGCCCGCCCCCCCCCCTCCATAACCCGACAGAGGAGAGGGGAGTGCAGTCCCTCTATGTGCCCCCAGGAGCAAATGCAGATACATGACAATCAGCACGAGGTCACCTCCCAGGTCACCCTAGGCCAATAGCCCCATGACAGCCATTGTACATTCACTTTCAGAGTTCATCCTTTTAACAAGCCTGAAAGAAAAGCATGACTCTGTGCATTTTTTACAGATGAAGAAACCAAGGCTCAAAGCAATTAAACACCTTCACTGAGGCGAGGTGTCTAATAAGAAAAGAGCAGTCTTCAAAGACTGTCCTGTCTGAGTCCAACACGCACAGTCCTGCCCCACCCCATGCTCTATCCTAAATGGAATATTGCCCTCTCCTCCCTCCCGCTGTGCAGGATGCTAAGGCCATGTGCCAAGAGCACTGGGAGCTCTGCCCATTCCCCAGTTCGGGAACCAGGGACAGGTCCTGTGGTCCCTAGCCTTTGGGGACCATGGACAGGTCCTGTGGTCTCTAGCCTTTGGGGACCATGGACAGCTCCTTCAGTCACTAGCGGTAAGCTGACGCCTCAGGCACCTGGGGCTGGTGTGGGAGTTCGGAATGCCCGAGGGAGAGTTCTGCTGTCCTGGCCTCCTGCTGCTCCCGACGAACATGCTCAGACCCAAACAAGCCAGCCAGAAAAATCTGGGGGGCTGTAGACAAAAGTCCCCGCCCAAGTTTTTGTCAGTGTGGGCTTTAAATTCATCACGTTGGCCGCCACTTATTAAATAAAGTAAATTAGTTCTCAATCATCTGCTTGCACACCAGGCAGGAAAAATGAAATTTTCCATTTAAAAGTAATATTGCTATTATTATGCAGAAGCGATTCTGAAATTGGACTTTTTGTACACTTCTGCCAAGAGAGGTCAGAAGTGAGAGGTTCCCCAAAGGGGTGTCTTTCCCTGCAAGTCACCCGGTCGGAGGAACCCCAGGCCCCTTCAGAGGACCTGGGTTCTGGGCCCCTGGAAAAGCAGTTTGGGCGGGAACAGCAGCACCTAAGCTGTTTATTTAATCTTCTCTTTCCTTTTATTCAGGTTTAACTTCCACACCATTGCCAAACGCCCTGATTAAGGTTGCCTTTCCGTATCGAAAGATCTAAACCAGGCACATTCAAGGCCTCTGAAGTTACATTTTCCAACGGAAAAGGGAGAAGCAGTAGCAGGTAAGGATGTGTTAACTCCAAGCCCCTATCAGGCACCCAATCCAACAGCAGACATTGGAGGACATCTTCAAAGAGGAAACTCTTGAAATCCCCTCCTGCCACTTTATTTGGGCTCCATCGGCACAGCGTGCTTGAAAAGCCACTTTCGTATCTTGAATTGGAAGAACCAGGATTCAGTAACGTCGGTCACGTTCTAGGTCCCCCCCTTGCAGAAGCCCTTTTTCCTCAAGGGCACGTACATTAAGTAAGTAATGGTTCTAATGGAACAAAAGTCATCGTTCAAATGTAGATACATTTAAAAGCTTAAAGAGTTTGAGTTTGGTCTGGGGGCAACTCATCGACTAGTCAGATGTACATGAAGGGGGATTTTGTGCAGGATGGAGACCAGCTGGTTTCTATTTCGGCTGGGGACAGAATGAGCAGGAAAGATGCTTCCAAGTGCAACAGAAGGGAGGCAGATAGTCAGGTGTGGCTAGTGACAGCCGGGCCTTCCCGGGAGAGGTTGACCAGTGCCCCGGGAGGTGACGTGTCAGAGTGGGAGAGGGCAGGCTTTGGGGTTCTTCCACATTTCGGCTGGGTGACCTCCGGCAAGTTACCTTTTAAATGCCCCAGACTTCCGTTCCGCATCTGAAAGACGGGGATAGCATTAGCACCGGCTCCTTGGGTTTTTTAAAAAAGATAAGCATCTAAAACGTTTGCTTGGAGTCTGGCACATAGTTACAACCAGGATAGATTCATCTGTGCAGAGTTTGGGGGTAGAGGTTCTATTTTACAAGGTCTCTTTATGTAGAAGTTGTCACCAATGGAAGAGATTGATTCATTGGGTTTATAACGAGGGCTGCTTCCAAAAAACTCCAGAATCTGTATAGAAACCCCTTACACATGTGGGCTTGGGGCTTCGTTTTCAGTCAAAATGACAGGATGAGGTGGGAAGAGGAGATGCGGTTGGCAGACAGGAATAGAAAAGAAAAAGGCAGGAGGGAGGAGGCGGGAGTGGGAGAGAGGAGCTAAGGGGGAAGGACCCCACGCAGGGATAAGTTCCCTCTCCAGAGCAAGTGAAGAGCTGCGCTTCAGAAGGTCGCCCGGGGAGTAGGGGAAAGGACTTCCTGCCTCGGGCTCATTCAGGCTCTGAGCGCTGTGTCCTCAGGGTCGGAGGGCGCGTCTCCTCCCTCAGCTCCCCTGTGTCTGTGCGCCGGGTGCCCACACTCATTTGCCAGTTATGCCTGTGCCTCTCCAGCCTGAGCCATGACAATGACACCAGAAGGCACACTGCAAACGCCAGGGTCCCCAAGAGCATTGCTCTGTCTCTCTGGTCTCCCGCCTTTCCAGACAGTCAGGGTAAGACCCTGTGGCCAGTCTGCGGGCTTGAGCTCACAGGCCCAACAGCTGCAGCCCCATGGTCATGGTGCCGCGCACCTGCTCTGCAGCCCTGGTGATCTTCCGTGTGTGTGTGTGTGTGTCTGTGTGTGTGTCTGTGTGTGTGTCTGTGTGTGTGCGCGTGCGCGCGCACGCACGCCCGTGCAGCACCTCCGCAGAGACATCCCGGGGAAATTACTGCT
>RJWK010058860.1:0-13748 GCA_004363435.1 Platanista minor
GAACCCGTGTCCCCTGCATCGGCAGGCGGACTCTCAACCTCTGTGCCACCAGGGAAGCCCGGCAAGCAGATTTTTAACCACTGCTCCACCACAGCAGCCTGTATGATCTAAAGGTTTACATCACTGATTTAGGAGATAGATTGAGTAATGAAGGAATGATAACACTTCAGTCCCTGATTCTGAATTCAGACTTTATGTATTAACTATTCTGTACCACGTGACTGCACTTGAACTACCTGTGTGTAAAAGGACAGTTTATCATCCTCTATCAGAAGAGTCTGAAACATGAGATTTGAAAAGGCTTGACTCTACCTCAGACTAGAAAAAAAGCCCTCTTCTTTTTTTTTAAATTTTTTAATTTAATTTTATTTATTTTTTTATACAGCAGGTTCTTATTAGTCATCAATTTTATACACATCAGTGTATACATCTGACCAGTACTCTTGAAGCTCCTAGAACTTGACCCATTCTCATATTCCCTTCCTCCACGGTGGTAACTCAGAGCCTCTCTTAATCATTCCCTTCCTTTCCTCTATAGTTTCCCCACCCCTATATGTATCCCTAAATACACTTATAGTCGGCTTACCTGCTCTGAACTGTAGAATAATGTTATGTGTGCCTTATTGCACTTGTTCCACACTGTGTCTAGAATTAGTTCACATTGATGTATGTGGCTGGAGATCACTTCTTTTCACTGCTATCTAGCATTCCACCAATTGAATATAAAACAACATTCTACTGGTGATGGCCATTTGAGATCCTTGTTCTTATGAACATTATTAAAAGAAGCACTTCTGTACAGCTTCTCCCAGTGTATCATTGTCAGTTGTTCTAGAGCAGGAGTCAGCAAACTACAGCCCAAGGGCCAAATCCAGGCTGCCATCAGTTTTTGTAAATAAAGCTTTATTAGAAAATAGTCACGTTCATTCATTTACATATTGTCTATGGCTGCTTCCCACCACTGCATCACAGTATCCCATTTGCTCTTCTGAATGGTGCCTTCTTCCCCCAGACTGCAACACAAAATCTCTGTATCCCTCCAAACAGTCTAGTTTTTTTCCCTTTTTTGAAAAAAATCACCATCTTTATAGTCTCTTAAAGAACCAGCCTGAATTATTAGCAATTGCTTTTAAAAAATAATTACCTTTTCTTGAAAGCAAGAACATTAAATTTCAAACACTCTGAAAGGTAAAGGGAAATCCTTGTGTTCATCTTGGGGACAGTAATTTAGACATGACTGAGAGGAATGTTTATGCTGTTCAGAAATAAAACGGTTGTTCTTTTTACAGATTTCTACCTCCTGCTTCCTCTACTTCATACTCATTCTCACTCAGAGGCAATCCTTTCTAGGAATAATTCTATTCCATCTCCCTGAAGCAACTTGGTCTAGAAACAAAAGATGATTCCTCAGGAAACCAAATGTGTGGGCTAGTTTGGCCAAATGTGTGGCTAGCTACTACAAGAATGCCAAGAATCTCTCACATCATGTGAGCTTTTGGAAGGAAATTCATTGCCTCCTATCTTTACAAGTGATTCCAATCCCATGCCTCAGAGCTTCACTGGGCAGTCCCAGAAGTAGCTTCATCTTCAAGCCTGTTATTTGCTTCTGGTAGAAATATGTTGCTCCCTAATAAGTAGTAAATGTGGTTTTTGGAAAATCCTTGGAACTTAATGCCATAGAGATTAGACCGTGGGAAATCTTATTTCCCTTGATAGCCAGCCTCCTCGGATAGGTTCAAAGCCTATTTTCTGCTTTGACATGTTTTAATTAAGCAAGTTACTTGACTACTCATTTCCATGGTTTTTCCAACAAACATTTTAAAATAGGCAGCAACTAGGAGAAAGGCATAGTGCTGGTACACATAAAGATGAATCTGAAATAGCCCTTCTCCTTAAGGACAACACCACTTACAATATTTGCAGAACTCAGTGCAGAATGAAAATGCAGGACCACTTGTTGGAAGTAACAACTTATCGTATAGACATGTAATTCTAAAGGATAATCAGGGTAAGCAATTGACAATAGGAAGTAGTTAAACTGGACTTTAAATGAGTGAAGACATTTTTATAGGGAGAGAGGGTGACCAAATGCATTCTTGGCTGGGAAACAACACAAGAAAAAATTTGTGATGTGAGAATGTTGGCTTTGATAGAGGAGAGGCAGGAAAGCTACAGTGCTTAGAATGCAAAGTGCTGTAGGTGACGTGGTGGTGATGAACCCAGAAAGGTCATTTAAGGTCAATTACTGGGGTGTCCTGGGAGCCTGGATTCCTTAAATTTGGAC
This sequence comes from Platanista minor, assembly GCA_004363435.1. NCBI lineage: Eukaryota > Metazoa > Chordata > Mammalia > Artiodactyla > Platanistidae > Platanista > Platanista minor. Next base: position 2,285 of record RJWK010058860.1, read on the forward strand.
TTTATCTTGATCTGGATATACTAAACCTTGCAAGGTTTTTAAGTAGGAGAATTATATAATCAGTTCTAGGATTCCAGAGAGAAAAAATAACACCAGTTGTAATGTGGCAAATGGATCAGAGAAGAAAGGGACCAGAGACAGGGAAAACTATCAGGAGATAGTTAATAACGTCCAAGGGTGAGAAGTTGGGGCTCCAGGCTACAGATAGAAAGGAGACAGATGGAAGACACTGCAGTGGCCTTCCTTCTTTGAAAATGAAAAATAATTGCCAAGAGTGCACGTATTTCTTTTTTTTTAATTTTTTAAAACCACTTTATTGAGAGGTACGATTGACATGTAAAGATCTGTACATATTTAATTTACACAACATGATGAGTTTGGGGATAAATATATACCCGTGAAAGCATTAAGGCCATAATCACATCCATCACTTCCTAAAGTTCCCTCCTGCCCCTCTTTAGTAGCGCGTGTGTGTTGTGTGTGTGTGTGTGTGTGTGTGTGTGTGTGTGTGTGCACGCACCCGTGCACTAAGAAAACTTAACATAATATTTACCCTCTTAGGAAATTGGGTGGATGGGTTATAAATATTCATGCAGCTCTCCTGGAGAACTCAATGCCAAGATTAGAAAGATTGTTCTTGTGCCTTGCCAAGCAATGAACAAGCACAGACCCCCACTAACAAGATCCACAGGGAAGCTGTCAGCAAGGTACAATCATGGCTGTCATGGTGGAGAACAGAAGGACCTACCCTGAGCTGCCCATGTTTGTTTCAGTCAAACTGCTGGGCTGCTGAGGTGTAGATGGGTCTGAAACACATAGTCCTTGCCAAGAGCTGGGCAAACTGGGTGAACTCACCCAGAAAATCTTTTTACATACTTTCCATAAAAGACTAAGGAAAGCATCAATTTTTAAATTGATAGATGGGTAGGAAGCAGGAAAAAAAAATTTTAATCTCCTTGCAGGATCTGTTTAAATACCCAAAGCATCCTTTGTCTAGGAGGAATTTTTTTTTAAATCATAACATTTTTGATACAAAAATAGATGACAATTATTAAAACACTGGTTTCTGGTCATAATTCAAATCAATATAACTGCAGCATTGGAACAAAGCTGTATAGAAAGATTTTGGTTCAAATCATGATTCTGCAACTTACTATTAACCTGATCTGAGACAAGTAATTTAGCTTCTCTGAGATTTTGTTTCCTTGAAAATGAACATAATTTTATTTGCTTTGCAAACTTCCCAAAATCATTATATGGGGCAGGAAATGAACAAGTACACAGCAAGCCTTGATGGGCTCCAAAGTGCTCTAGAAATCAAAGATCTTATTAGCAGTGTTACAGACCTTAGTGGTCTGTAATTTTTTTTTTTTTTTTTTTTTTGTGGTACACAGGCCTCTCGCTTTTGCGGCCTCTCCCGTTGCGGAGCACAGGCTCCGGACGCGCAGGCTCCGCGGCCATGGCTCATGGGCCCAGCCGCTCCGCAGCATGTGGGATCCTCCCGGACCGGGGCACGAACCCGGGTCCCCTGCATCAGCAGGAGGACTCCCAACCACTGCGCCACCAGGGAAGCCCAGTGGTCTGTAATTTTTAATCCTACAGAATTAATTTACTTCCTTATAGCAAATATACTCCCAGAAGAATGTGGGTTAGAAACCACTTGAATTATCATCCTTGTGTGTATGTGTTTTGTTGTTGTCAGTTTTTGCACAAATGTATAACAAATATTAGCAGACATCATAACAAGGAGTAAATAGGAAAACCTGCCAGAGCCTTCAGTATGTAACCAAGAAAATATATTCCATGTATGCTGTCTTCTGAGCATATGGGAAATGTTAAAATAAGTGAACTCAACAAATACTTGTAAATCACATTTGTTTATCTTGCTTCCCTGCCCCCAAAAACAACAAAAAAAACACTCACAAATCATCCATTCTATGTATAAGCACAGTGGTTACCTCCTACTAGGCTGCTTCTGATGGTGCAAACTGGCCATGTTAAGTCCACCTGTTCTGGCATAAGGAATTCAGCTGTCTCTGGCTCGGATATGCCTTAGGTTCACTAGGTGTATATGAGTCCCTCTCCCACTAGAAAGAAAAGACCTTCAGAGCAGGTACTGACTTCTTCCTTGTTGTATCTTCAGCATCTAGTTCAGCACCTGACACACAGTAGGTGCTCATTCAATGATGAAAGAATGAATGAGAATTTAAGTGTTCTCGTAACAGGATGCACAGCCAGTTTTCTTCTCCATATGATTATCCAATTTTCATGCGTAGATTTTTTTCCTCTGATGTGGGTATTTTTCCAAAGACCACACACACTAAGGCATCCTTTTGCATTTTTTAATAACCCAATTTCACCTAATGTACAGTTTTTGCAATGAGTATGAAATGAGTTTACACCTGTAGGGAGTTTAGCATTTACATGATACATACTCAATAAGCTAAATATTACATTATTTATCTACAAGAAACAGAAGAGTGACTCTGAAGGCAGATTACCTAGAATCATATCCCAATTCTTCCATCATTGCTATGTGACCCACATGTAACTTAACTGCTCAATGCCTTATTACTTTAGTTCTGTAATAGGAAAACAATACAGCTCACTTTACAGCATTGCTGTGAGGCTCACATGAGATGCTATGTTTGAAGATAATGCAAGAAAATGGAACACATGCATGGTGGTGGGAACACAGTAAATACTCAATAAATACTAGAAAATAAAGAAAGCCGAAGAAACATTTGTTAATCACCTGCTTTATACCAGAAACTCAGCTAGCTGCTGTGGAAGAGAGACAAGACCCAATCCGAACCCTCATAGAATTTAGATTCTAGGCAGACATGATCTCAATCTGGGTAACAATGATAAGAGTGATAGCTACACTTTCCCTCCATTGTTCCTTCAGAGCTCTGGACCAGCACACAATTGAGAGAAAAAGAATTTTTACAGCAGCAATGTAAATGGACTGTTAAATGGCTTCTAACACTTCAGCTCTTGGATGTAATTTGGATACAAATAATAATAGTAATAATAATAACCTGACCATGCTGAAAATTCTATATTTGATCTCATTTAATCCTTACAACAAAATTGCAAAACAAGTATAGTTACCCTCTATTTACAGATTGAAGTTCAGAAGAGATAAATAATTGCCCGAGGTCACATATCAAGTGTATCCCATAACTGCACTAACCATGCCTGGATACTTTCCCTGGCCTTTTGCTGGCAGCTAAGCCAATAAGCTCAGCAGGAGTATATTCTCTCATCATGAACACTTCCTGAATTAGGGACTGCCCTGTTGGCTGGCATGGTTGCTGCTGTGCTTTTGCTTTCCTTTGTGTTAGAAATCAGATGGCATGGGGCCAGCACAGCATCTTCCTCTTTGTTCTCCTCCCTTTCCCTGGAATTCCACATCCTGGCATCCCAATCAGGCTGTGTCACAAGGGCTCAGACCTTAATCCGAGCAGCTTTCGCCCTCCTAGCTTTGCAAAATGGCACACTGAGGTCTCTGACTTATCAGCCTGTTCTCCCACCTTGCCTGCCAGCCCAAAGTTAGCAGAGCACTGGACACTGCAGGTCCTTCTCCAACCTCAGCTTTTCTTCCAAACTTCTCACAAGATCTTCAGCCTCTAGTTGGGCATCAGTGGTCACAGAACTGCCCACAGTGGAGGTCAGCCCACCACCCAGCCAGGCATTTCCCTTCTTTGCCTTCCTGCAAAGAACTTCTTGAAGTTCCTGAAACAAGCACATCAAGCCAGCCAACATTTTTGGGACATCCCAATATCTGCTCAGTGGTCCACAAACATCTAACATACTGGCCACCCCTCCCACATAGAGGTTGATGGCCAACTCGGGATTTCCCCTGTGGGTGCATCTATCCCAAGACCCATTTCTTGCCTCCTGGCTGAAGGAATTCAATTCCTGATTCACAACCTCGGGAGCTTTCTGGGTAAAATCTGAAAGTGACCCCATATACGGAGGGCAAAGGGAGACCAAAGAAAGAGACAGAGCCCTCCAGATTGGTAGGTGGCAGGTGTAATAATCAAGGGAACCTACATACAAGGCTCGTCTTGGGTGGCTACAAGATGTGTAGATCTCAGCACCCGCCTTCCAAAATCATAAAAGTTTATATATAGAGAGAGAGAGACCTTAACCAGTTTCAGTCACATATACCAGGCAGATAGTCCCCATACCTAAGCTCTCTCAAGGCTCAGTCCTTGAAATGCCTCCACTTATGGGAACTATGGGTGGAATGTATATTTCAAGGACAGAGAAGGTGGTGAGGAGCCTCTGATTGCCCAGGTCCAGCTCTCTGGTCAACCAGCAGTCACATCCTCTTGATAACCTCCTCCAACTTTAAGTGTAACCAAGTTACATATCAAGGGTAACTGCTCTAACAAATAAACTCGAAATTGTGTAATGTCATAAACACAAGAGAAGTTTCATTCTTGCTTACATAATAATACTGAGTAGGCGAACAGGAAGGCAGAGACACAGGTTGCCAGAAGCTCTGTCAACATGTATATTCTAATAAAATAGGGAGGAGAAAGAGGATTTAGAAGGTTACATGGGAGATTTAGTGGGCCAGACCTGATAGTGGTGCACATCCCTTCTGCTAATTTTCCATAGTCTAGAACTTAGACACGTGGTCACTCTTAACTCCAGGGAGAAATGGGGAATGTAGACCCTGGCTGGGCAGCCACCTCCCGCGCATAATTCTGTCCTATGGAAAGGAAGCACAAATGTTCATGTCTTCAGTCTTCTCTAGACAAAAGGTAAGTACCAAAGGCGTGATTCCAATCCAGGTCTGTCTGTCTCCAGAGTCTATGCTTCTAAACACTGGTAGTCACAAAGCCAGCCAAGAGCTCAGTATTGCCCCTATGCTGTCCATGTTTCAAATCACTTCATCCTCAAAACAACTCTATGAAGTGAGTCCTACTATTTGATAGACAAAACATGACCCAGAAGGATCAAACAGCTTGTTCTGTGTGACCTTGGGCAAGTCACTGAACTTCTCCACTGCTCAACATTCTTATCTTTAAATGGGCTTTATAATAACACCCTTTAGAGTGTGTGTTTGATCAGAACCCGCCCCCCCCCCCGCCAGTCCCTGATCCTGACAACTTCCCAGGACCCTTCCAACTCTGCGTGCAACCCTAAAGTCAAGTTCTGAGATCAGCCTCAAAGGATGCCTTCTGCCAGTTATCCAAGGAGCAGAATTGAGCTGTCCCCCAGGATGCCAGCCTTTGCTGGCAAGACAACCTATGGGCTGTTATTTTGGCCTGTATGATGCTGTCTCTAGATTATCTCACTTTCTAGATAATCCTTGCTGTGGGTTATCCAGGAATTCCACAATAAAACACCCTACTGAGAGAAAAAGGTTTTTGGCTTTTGACCCAAAGATTTAATGTCCTTGCAGCTTTTGGAACACAACATATCTCCCTAAAAGTTTACCATCAAATGGTGACATCTGTCAAGAATAAAAAGCTATAATTCTATTCATATACTACTTTGAAGTTGAAAACTAAAATTACATTTACTGGACATAGATTTAAAAACCTCTATTTTCAAAGTAACCACAGACCAATTTTTTACAGTGGAGCCTCATATCAGAGTAAATTTCACAGTGGTTGCTACTTTTGAAAGGATTTCATGGCATTGTGCTTACAAGCCCAGGCATTGGAGCCAAGTTGCATATGCTTAAATTCCAGTTCTGTCACTCATGCTAGCTGTGCAACAAGGGCAAAGGGATTTACTTTCTCTAAGCCAGTATTTCCCAATCTGTAGAATGGGGACAAATCCAGTGCCTGTTTTAGAGTGTTGCTGTGGAGATTAAAGGACTGAGGGTAACTAATGTGATCACTCAGCATAATGCTCACTAAGCACTCACTGGGTTGTGTAAGGTAAGAAGGCATTTTATTTTCCCATTTATTTTCTTAGATTTAGGGCCTGCATAATGGATCAGACAGAAATTTCCTCTTTCTAATATCTTGAGTCCATCAATCACTACAGTATGATGATCAATCTGTGGGTAGAATCTGCCTCTCATCCTATATCACGAGGGTGGCCCACGGCTCCAGAAAGTATATCCCCCCAAATAGGTTTATCCTGTTCACCCAGCATGTGATTAGTGTGATGCTAGTTTGTACCTCCAGAACTAAAAGACGGAAAACGGCTTTATAGTACAGCTGTTGAAAGCTTAGTTTTGGAGCCAGATAGACAAATATTAAGAATCCCGCATTCTGTGTGGCCTTGGGCAAGTCGTTGAACTTCTCCACTGCTCAGCATTCTTATCTTTAAATGAGCTTTATAAAAATACCACTTTTATAGGCTTACTATGAGGATTAAATCCGATGTGACAGACACTGTGCTAAACATTTTATAAACATAATAAGTCTTTGGTGAGTACAGAAATCCTTTAAGCCTTGTAACAGATTCTCATTTTTTCTTCAAATTAAGACATGGTCAATGTAAACGTAAAATGATGCAATCACTATGGAAGACAGCTTGGCAGTTCCTCAAAAAGTTAACTACAGGATTGCTATGTGATCCAGCAACTCTACTGCTAGGTAAATACTGCCTCCAAAATGAAAACGTATGTCCACACAAAAACATGTACATGAATGTTTGTAGGAGCTTGAGTCATAATATCCAAAATGTGAAAACAACCCAAATGTACATCAACTGATGAATGAATAAACACTATCAAATACTATTCAGCAATAAAAAGAAATGAAGTACTAATACATTCTATAACATGCATGGACCTCAAAAACTATATGCTAAGTGAAAGAAACCAGACACAAAAGACCACATATTGTATGATTCCATTTTCTTTTAACTGAAGAATAGTTGATTTACAATGTCATGTTAGTTCCAGGTGTACAGCTCAGTGATTCAGTTATATACATAATGGTTTTATATATATTCTTTTTCATATTATTTTCCCTTATACCTTATTACAAAATATTGAGTGTAGTTCCCTGTGCTATACAGCAGGTCCTTGTTGGTTATCTATTTTATATGTGGCAGTATGTATATGTATGATTCCATTTGTATGGAATAACCAGAAGAGGCAAGTCTACAGAGATTGGAAGTATCTATAGATTAGTGGTTGCCAAGTATTAGTGGCGGGGAGATGAGGAGTAAACTGGTGCGAGGTTTCTTTTGGGGGTAATGAAAATATTCTAAAATTCTATTGTGATGATGGCTGCGTAACTCTGTAAGCACACTAAAAACCATTGGATTATACACTTAAAACAGGTGAATTGTATGGTATGTAAATTACATCTCAATAAAGCTGTCTGCAAAGAATATATAGGCACACTATGGAGATATTTCAAGCTTGGTTCCAGACCACCACAATAAAGCGAATATTACAATAAAGCAAGTCACATGAATTTTTTGGTTTCCCAGTGCATATAAAAGTTACGTTTCCACTATAGTAGTCTGTTAAGTGTGCAATAGCATTGTGTCTAAAAAAAAAAAGTATGTATCTTAATTAAAAACAATTTATTGCTAAAGAATGTTAACCATCATCTGACAACTCAGGGTTGCCACAAACACTTAATTTGTAAAAAACGCAATATCTGTGAAACACAATAAAACTAGGTATGTGTGTATTGAACAGTAACTACAACTACTGTAGGTTCCTGGCTGGGATCTCCAATATATTGGTTTGTGTGTTATAAACATTCAAAATGTAGCTATTGAATGAAGAGCAAAATAGAGAAGGCTAACTTTTCCTCTGAAATGTCCTGCCATTGCCAAAGAGTCTTCCTTCCTCTCCTAACCAGAAATCAAGTTGAATCAAGTGCCAAAGCCAACCTAAAGAAGTTGAAAGTGGGGACATTTTTCTTGCAGTAAGTATTGGTGTAGGAACTAGACCCCTTGCTGACTGGCTCTTTGGTCTAAATAAGCAATCATCTCTCACCTACAAATACACACACTCTCTTCCACACACAACCAAACAGTCTGAAGATCAGATCGTTGTTTTAACAAGGTGACCAGACTAAAAGATTTTAATGACTTATTCAGTCACACCATTGTTTGAATGAATTTTTCCTCTGTGTTTATGGGTTGTTTAAGAAAAGAAACATAACTTATTCATTCATTTAGTTAATATTTTTAGATCACCTACTCAGCGCCATGTACTAGTCCAAGTGTTGCATATACTCAAATTATTGATCTACTTGGACAACATCAAACAGAAGCATTTTATCTCCTCAAGATGACTCTCATGTGCTCCTGGAGATCAAATAGGAATGCAAATTTAATTAAATTAAGGTCTGGTCAGCTATCCAGAAAAAGTAAAAAGCATACTCTAGTTGCTTAAGATTTTTAAGCAAAGAATGATGACACTTGACAGTTCACTGAGAAACCACTTCTTATTACTCTGGTCCTATGTCTTCTGTACACACTAAAGTATTTATCCAAAGAGAATGTTGAAAGGAATTTATTCTCCAATGAATAACCTGATTCTCCAAACACGAATTTCACTACAGTTTCCAACACAAGAAAGAGGGAGAAATGGCACAGAAGGTGATAGCATGACACACTGAGGCACCAAACTTGAGTCCTCCAGCCTCCTCTGTGCTCAAAGCTTTACCTTGGCTGCTCCCCTCAGCTTTCAACTGGCTTCAATTACCTCTAGATTTAGCTTCAACAAACAACCAAGTATTGAAAACTCAATTTTCCATTCTTCAAAGTGCATTACCAGAAAAAGTGAAATGCAAGGCAACAAAGAGCATTTAATCATTAGGATCTTGCCCCTTGCTGTGGTGAAACCACACGGCTTGGCCCACTTCCAAGGCTAGAATTAATGAATGAGCAGGATTCTCAGGGAAAGCCTTTAACTACAGTCTGCTTAGCCCACAGAGCCTGCCCCTTTATTGCTCTTGGCATGTCTGCCTCTGTTTCTAATGGATCACCTTCCCGGGGGAATACGCACAGGGGAAAGGTGCAGCCTTATGAATTCCTGTTTCCATTTCTTTTCTTCTCTTTAGAAAGAGACTTAAGGAGATTTAATTATGCTGAAGCAGAAAAGTCTTGAGTCTTAAGACTAAGACAGCAATCAACTGTGTTCCCTCTCTGCCATTTCTCAGCTGTGGGGAATTTGACACTTGCTTGCAGCCATGCTCCTAGGCTACAGTATCCCAATATCCAACCTTCCTTCAGCTCAGACCTCATGAGCCTCACAGCATCAGCATCACAGATCCCGCTACCTTCTTGAAGAGGCAGTGTGTTCTTGAGTCAGGGTCAAGGGCAATGCTGGCTACATCCTAGGGCTGGAACTTCGTTAGATAAGCTAGGTTAAGAGCTTTTTGGCTTCTATTCTAGGTCTCCTCTCCTGATTGCTTCTCTCTGTTGGGCCAGCCTAAAGCTAGAGCAGCAAACTGGTCTGAGGGTGCTTTGTGACATTTATTGTATGTAGGCTACCCAATAATCATATCCTTCTCCTTATACGAATGCCACCTCAGTAGGCTTTTAAGGAGTTCCCTCTACGCTCTCTAGACACAGACTGGCAACTGGCAACGAATCACCCTGCCCATCTCTAACCAATGGGTGAGCACATGACATAAGCTGGGGCCACATACTTTCCCTCCCCCAAATTTTACTCTTCAGCAGGATGATTAAAAACACTGAACACAGATTTTTTTTTCTTGAGGAAGAGGACTGTTTAGGGGAAGACACATTATCAGTTCCTGCTCTAAAGAGTCCACTTATCCACCTTCGACTGCCCCCAGCACACACAGACGCATGCTGTTGTCCTGTTCATCAGCCTCCCTTCTGTTCCATGAGTAATTCCACATCCTTCCAATAAATTCCTTCTTTGCATCAGTTAACCAGAGTCAGTTTCTGATACTTGAAACCAAGCAGCTGCATAATAGGTTCATTTTTTTCTCAGTTTAATAAAGCCAACTCAAGGATATAACTGGTCTCTAAAGATGGTCTATGCTTCCAATCTTCAAGGAAATCTTTGTAAATGTACATTATATTTGTGTGGCACTTCCCAGAGTACTTTAAAGTACTCTCTCTCCACACACACACACACACACACACACACACACACACACACAGCATGTGCATATATATAAGTACACATTCATATATACACGTGCGTGTGTGTGCGTATGTGTGTGTGTGTGTGAGAGTGTGTGTGTGTATGTGTGTGTGTGTGTGTGTGTGTGTGTGTGTGTGGAGAGGGATAGAGAAAGAGAGAATCATTCTCAACTGAGACTAAAATAAAACAAACAGCTCTCCAACTCTGTGACATAAATAGCTATTGAACACAGAAAAAAGTAAAATGAGGTGCTTAGAAAAAGAATGGCATTGTAAAAGTCCTCAGATTTTCTGGCTCCAGCCCAGAATGCTTTTAAGTAAACAACACACAAAAGCATTAAAACCAAATGTTTTAACACTTACTAATGAAGTATTATAGACCCCTCATCTCACTGAATCCTCTTCATAGCCATCTGGGATACTATTAGGCTTATTTAACACTATGAAGTAAATGATAATTTCAAGTAAATTGTCTTGTGTCTCAGCTAACAAATAAGAAAAGCAAGATTATGCAAGACCAGATCGTTTGGAATGCCAAGCCTATGTTCTTTACCCCACATCATATCCATCCTCTACAATGGGGGAGGAAACATACCCTTAATGGACTTAAATCAGAAAACACTTTTAATAAACCTTACTTGATAATAAACGGTTTAACTATGGGAGGGAGGGGTAAATTTCTGCCACTGAACATATATCAACATAAATTCAAGGTAGATTAAAGAGTTCAATGTTTAAAAATGAAACAATAAACCAAGTAGAATAAAATATAGGCAAGATTTTTCTGATCTCAGGGTGGGGAAAGCCTTTCTAAGCTAAACAAAGGAAGCATCTTAAAGGACATTATTGATATATTTGACTGCATACCAATTAAAAACATCTGTAGCACAAAAAGTACTATGAATTGAATCCAAAGACAAGCAGGAAAAATATTTCCAAAATACATTATGCAAGATAAATAGTCTTAGTATATACATATTTCTTCTAAAATAAAAATTAATCAACACTTCAATATAAAAATATACTCAACAGTCATACAGTCAAATCACAGAAGTAATAGATAGGGTAAGAATACATCTAATTTAAAAATACAGGTTCTCTAATAATAAAAGAAATACAAATTAAATAAACTATGAGCTTCTATTTTCACACACCACATTGACAAAAGTTTTTTAGTTGTATCAATACTATTACAACATTGAATGCACTGAGTAATTCTGTAGCAAACGCTTTAATAATATGTAACAAACACCTTAAACAATGTCATTATAACTTGTCTCAGTGGAGAAGTGTTTTAAAAATACATTACATTTATATGATAAAACGCAAGGCAGTTATTAGGTGATAGGATGATTTTCATCTTCTTTGTTTATACGTGTCTATATTTTCCAAATTTTTA